>JACGDI010005313.1:358427-400212 GCA_014898725.1 Jacaranda copaia | reverse complement strand
TATTACAAAATGTGAAATCAATAAATTTAGCTCGATTAATTTTGGGTTGATTTAATTATAGCTTATGATTAAATAATTATAATTGAGGATTTGGATTACAAATAAAAAAAGAACTTGATTACATAAAATTGTAAAGTTTAGGGGGTTAATGTGGAAGAGTTGAAAGTTGGAGGACTTTGAAATAATTAAATTTGGATCTAGTTACCTAAAAATAGAGATGTTAGGGGCCAATGTGTAAGAGTTGAAAGTTAGAGGACTTAATTGAAAGCTAAGGATCAAATTGTGAGGCGGTTAAAAGTTTTGGGGTGAAAAATAGGACGGTAAAAAAAATTGGGGTTGAATTGAAAAGGCTGAAAAATATATTTATATATATAAGTTTGAAGATAGAATTTCCTTAAATTCTCAAAAATGGCCTGAGTCCTTTCCCTCTAATGAATCACTGAAAAACGACCACCAAATCCAAAACTATTTTGATAGAAAGCTAGCCCTTAGCTCCACGACCAAAACCATACCAAGTTTCACCCAAAACAAATGGCAAAATCACCAAAAAATGTAACCCAACAACAGGCAACGGCGAAGGTGGCAGTTAGGCCACTACCAACGGCAAGAATGAACTAGAAGTAGAGGGGTTCTAGTCGGAATCGTATGGGTAGCGCGATGATGGAGTTAATTTGACATTTTAAGTAGTGGGGGGTGTGCCAATCGAGGTGGTGGCACAAAGACGGCGAATTAAAGCTTCACGATGGTTTTTGGTGCAATTGAATGGCCAAATAGTGGCTAATTGAGTAATTGTTTGAGGGGTTTTGCTCATCTTGGTGAGGTGCGTTTGGTGGTGGTACTGGTTCATATCTCTGCTGGTAGCGTGTGATGGCCAGCTATAGTGCGTGGCAGTGGCTCTAGAATAATATGTTTAGTTTGGAATTCTAGACTCGTTTGAGCTATTTTCGGCTTTAGATTTGATTTGAATTCAACCCAATTTGGGTAATTTTCAATAATCAAATTTTAATTTAATCAATTTGTTAAATGTAACTTAATTTTTGGGTTTAAGTCTAGTTATGACATGAACCAAGACTATTAAACTATAGTTTCACCCAAGTTATGAATTAATCTTATTAAATCAAGATTTTTAAATTATAGTCGACTCAAGCCGATGATTTAATTTTATAAGTGTTGAGCTAAGCATTAATAGTAAGACCTAATCTTGGAAAGTTAAAAAGGATAAATTTATATTGTATCCTTGGACCTAATAACAAGACATGTTATAAACTGAGTAGGATCATGTCTAAATCATAATTTTAAGTTATGTGAATGTTGGGATGAAAATAAATTATCAGATTATTGTTGAGACCTTCCGTAAGATTTTAGCACCCAGTTTACTGACATGTCAAGTTAAGAAATATGATAGGTAATTGTCTTGCATTTCTATATGGCATGGAATTTGAGAATTATGACTGAACAATTAGAGTAATTGAGGAACTAAAGGAGAATATTTAAGTGTATTAAGAATTATGATTTAGATATCGTAATCGGTGTTGGGTTTAGATTATTTACTTTGAACTTTAAAGCAATTGGAAAACATAGTCATGGACTGTTAAGCATCTAAAAAGTATTAGGACTATGTTGGAGTATCTTTAAGCTAATAAGGACATTCATAATGCTTATAGTTAAGATTCAGAAGATTAATAAAGCGATAACTTGAGTCATCTTGTGATAGTTCTTGGTTCGACTAATTAGTCAGAAACTGAGTTCCTATACAACTAGAGATTTCTTTGCATTTATCAGGTGAGTTTATACTAAATAGTATGAGATTCTTTGCTCGGGAAAGAATATAGATACTTGTTACTATATCATGTTCATTTGCTTTCTTTCGATCTCTGTGTTAAAAATAGTACTCCACATCGCTATTCTATATTGAGCACTTCAGTTGTCTTTGATTGACATCGCTTTAACTTAAATTAGCGATTGTGTTAAGAAAGCTAAAAATGATTTTGAAATATATATATTTTTTTGCCATGTCTTCTTAGAAACCAGCCTAGTGCTAAGTTAATTTTATGGTAACATGGCGACTTGATTTGTGGTGTGAAATGCTGTTAAGCACTGATTATTGATCATTGATACTAAACTAATTATTGATACCTTGGGGGTGGGCTTTGGGATTAGGTATCGAAAGACGATCGGGTGTTACGAACCAACAGTGGCTGGTCTCCAGCCGATACCCTATTCTAGTTATCCTGTCTCCCAGCCGATTGGAGGTAACTATCTATGAGCGGGATAAGGCATGTAGTTGGCTATGCCATCTGTATGTGTATATCCGAGCCGATCACTCGAGCTGAAGAAATAAGGGTTTTTGTATTTTTGAAAGCGGAGAGACAAGGTAGAAGAACTATCAATAGTATGTTTTGTAAAAGTATTATTGATTTCACCTTTAGTGTTATTTATTCTTGTCTTTTGTTTCTTGCATGTATCCTCTATTCAATTTCTCAAGTCAATGTTTATAATTTAAAACTCCAATAAGAGATAATGAATTTTGTGAAGTTTCATCACTTGTATGGGATGGTGATGGGAATCGATGATGGGATAGATCATCCTTAAATTTTGAATAAAACCTCCTCTCACAATTTTTGAAAATATTTTTATTTCTACTTACTTCTATTATTTATGAAATTGTCACATTGTTGTTATAACTGAATTATCTCACTAAGTCATTCAGACTTACATTGTATTGTTGTTTCTTTCGTTCTTTACCCTAGATAGAATCATGCAATAAAGATAGACTGACCTAGGCAAAAAATGGGATAATGAGGGTGATAGAAGTGCTGGGTGCCATTCAAGATATTTTGATCAAAATTCAACGCTTGATAAATGTTGTTGTAAAAGTTAATTATTTTGAAAATTTTAAGAAGTGTATTTTCTATTATGGTAAGAGTTGTGGTATAAGAGGGTAGCACCCCGGTCAGAAGTAAGTACCTCCTGGTCGGGGAGTTATACAACATCTTATAGAACTAATCGATGCAACGGTTGGAATTTTAGCTTGAAGTCATGGTCGTGGTGGTGGTGATAGGTTTCTTCATTCTTGAGACTAAAGCTTGGGTTTGAGAATTGGGTTTTGTTGGTCTCAACTCAAGAATCACCTAGGTGCTTTCAAACTTAGAAATGACCACCTGAGCGAGAGGAATTGAAGAAAAACCGCGTAGCGGTGTTGGTGGTGAGCTTGTGATTTTTTGGCCAATTAATGGTTAATTCATTAGAGGAATAAGAAATTAATTGGAGGGTCTGAATTGTGGAGCTGAAACACACCTTTTGGTGGTGGCAGTGAGCTTTTTTGGCGGCGGTGCTAGGGCAATTTTTTCATGTTGTCGCTGTAATCACATACATGCTAGTTGATCGTAATTTCGGGGCTTCGATGGGAAAATATTGGGTAAAAATGAAAATTTGACTTTAATTGTATGCATGTGTATGTATATGCCCTCTAAACCTTGTGATATATTGTACAAATGAAGAATACACAAAATTAATTGAAAAAAAATTAAAACATGCATAAGTATATAGGTTAATGAACCCAAATATTTATCATATTGCATAATAATCTTGATTTATTAGGTTAATTAGGTGGAGAAACCCTCATTTTATGAATATGGAACCTAAGTAACAATAATTAGGTTAATTGAGATGATACATAACCAAAATTCGGGTCATGCATGTACATTACATAACTGAGTGGGCTTGAATTTGTATTACTATAAGATAGCTGTGGATTAAAGGGGCTAATCGGTAGAGAAAACCCTAATTTTAAGGATTTGAGACCTAAGTGGCAATAATTGGATTATTGAGAATAATTGGACTGTCATTGATGATCTAATGCAATATTGCAAGATTATTTTGCAGTTAAAGACCTAATTATATTCCTTTAATGAGATTGGCACTATTAGCATATCTCTATTGAGGCTATTAATTTAGCTAATTAAGTATTGATTCTAGGTTGTTGTTTGTATAATTACGATTACTAGGATTGAATGTGGATCTTAACTGTGGACCTATTTTTTTGGATTAGGTGATGCAGAAGTGGGTCTAGCGAACTAGTAAGCTGTGACTTTATTTTCTGAGACTACAGAGATCAGATTCGACCGCTCTAGTATTTGACTTGATTACAGCTATTCGATATTTGTTGAACCCCTTTGAGGGTTTGCCAATCTATCACTTTCTCATACTTCTATTGTTGTGATAAACCCTGTAAGGGTTAAATGTGCTTGTACCACACTTGCTCATGTTTGTTGAAATCTATAATTGCTTGAGTTCTTAGTCGTTATTTGTTAATTGACTCATATACCCCTGTGAGGGTTATTACTTATCCTTGTTATTAGAATTGTACTTGCTTGTGATTGATTTCCTCTTGTTAATTGACGTGTCTACCCCTATGAGGGTTATTACTTGTTTTGGTTCTAGAGTCCAAAACTCTTATTATATCATTCGATTTCTATCCCTTGTATCCCACAACCTTGTCAGTTGACCCCGTAATCCTTGTTTAATCATTTTGTAGCCCAAAATGGCCTTGCCAACCAATATATTGTGTATACTAATTGTTCCAGACTTGTATCTTGTTGTATTCTTGATTCTTTGAAATGACTTGTTTGGTCAATATTGTAAAATATGTGTTGGGTAAAGCAAAGGGCCACAGAGTTGACTGGGTATGTTCAATGGGGCCTCTCTTGAGCCTATCCCCATTAGTACCTCTGGATTTCAGTACTAGACCTCTTCTAGACTTTACTTGGTTATACTCGTGTTTATTACTTTAATGGTTAAATTCTTATTTGATGGCATTATATTATACTAACTCGTGCGACGACACGGGCGGTTACTAACCCATGGGAAGACATGGGTGGATACTAACCTATGGGATGCCATGGGCGGATATCACTTGGAGAAGTATTATGGGAGATTTGGGCCCAGCGACTATGTTCAGAAGATGGCCGAGCGGAGTGAACCGATGGATATAGATCTTATGGTTAGTACCCCCCTACGATCCTGATTTATAGGTTACTGGAGGTAGCAAACTGTGAGTGACTGGATCCGGCATGCAGTCAACCATGCCATACAATAGTTAGTACACACCGATGTGTGCTAGAGCAATAGAGCAATAAGAAAATTTTGTTTGTACTATATCAAGGCTTGACATTAGAAATTATGATTTGATATAGGAGCATTAAGGTTGAAATGACCAACAGTCTATTGAACTTAAATCATGTGTGCTATGTATCTTATTGACTCGTATTGGGAATATTTGCTTGCTACCAAAATGTTCATTAATTGGTAGATCACACTAATTTTCCTTTTAAACTTGTCATTTTCTTTTCCCTCACTAAGTCTTTAGGACTTACCCTTTCTGTATTATTTTTTTTTAGAAAGGTTTAAGTGAGGAGCAAAGGCTCATACTTTAGTTGGAAGTTTATTTTTTAATAGATTAGGTGTTTGAATGTATGTTTGAAATAATTTGAATGTTAAGTTTAGATCTTGAGATGTTGTGACATGTCAGAATTGATAATGATAACCTAAAGATATGTATATGTTTTGTTGAGTGTTAAGGAATGAACCATGAGATATGTTTAGTGTTTTGTCAAGGTCTATTTAAGTTGACGCCTACTGCAATCTCTGATAAGTTCTGAAAAATTTACTTATGGGCGTATTACTTGTTTATGGTTCAATATTAATATTGAAATTGGTGGCACCTCTGCACCGATACTATCCTAAGAGAAAGTGTTACATAGGTAGTGATACAACCTTTGTAGCGCCTCGTTTGAGAGGTGTCTACTTCAAATAGAGGTGCTACTCCAATTGAATTTTCAAAACCAATTACATACCTCCAAAATTTTCAACTAAAACAAATTCCATAACAAACGAAATATATAAAAAGTTCCACTCGAATCCTAAAATTCCAACTCCGCACACTTATCTACTTGTAGAACTCAAGTTCTCATAACAAGTCACAATTTCTCAAGGATCTATTTTAACTTATATATATATATATATTAACATCATTCATTAGGAACTCTAATCTTTCACACTTCATAGTAGAAAAATACTAACTTAACCTATGCCCCCTATCACATTTCAATCATAACATCTCACATCCTTACCATTTATAGATGTCATGATAACAATTTTTACACCATGCCAAAAGGTAGCCCAAGCTCAAGGTGCCTTTTATTCTTTAATTTGGCCAAAGAATAGAAGAAACAGCATGAAGAAGGAGAGTCAGAATGACTCAATAAGGCAAGCAATTGCACGTATAGGAAGGATCAGAATGAAATTGAACACAATACACAAATGTAAGAAGAACATTCATTTTGAATTCAGATAACTAAAACACAAGTTACGATACCTAGATATTAGGCATTTGAAAGAGTTTACAGAATCTACAAACCAAAACCAAAAACTAGTATTTTTTGTACAACACTTCGTGAGCTAACTTAATGTCGTCCTATACCAACAAAGAGTCATTTTACATTTAATACATTTCATTGAAGATTTCAAAACTCATAGTCATGATTAGTTTTGAGAAACCTAAAAGTTATTCCATGAAAAATTCATATTTCAAAATCTAAGATTTTGATCAGTTTTATAAAATAGGCTAGACAAGAACATTTTATAAAATCAGTGATATAAGCAAATTTCATATGTACGACCATGTAATGGCCTTCTCCCTTATGTCTCCTGATTCTATATAAATAATACGATCGTAAAATAGTCTACTCCTTTATATTACCTTGACTATGTATTAACGATACGGCCGTAAAACAGCTTGCCATTTTATATCGCCTCAATAAGTGGCCAACTCACCAGACTGCTGTAGCACTAATCAGCAAAATCGATCTTCGCGGATCAAGCCTTTTCTAAAGACAAGATCACAACCGCATGAATCAGTAACACTGATCCTCACTGATCAAGCTTTAGGCCACAGTCGACCCATAACTAACTAAAGTCAAGATCACCAACCAAGTCAACCATTAACACTATTTTTATCACCAATTTAATAGTACAAATTTGGAATAGTAATAAAGCATTTTGCTGGGATTGACACTCAGCTCAAATAGAAATTTTTGTATGAATATTTGTAAATAAATTCAATAATCAAGTATGCCTACAAAGCCATGCGATATCAATAAACAATTCCGATATGCCAACATGGCCAATTAAAGTTGTAACGGATAACAAAAGTGCCAACAAGGCCATGGATTGTACTAAACAATATTGAAAGCAAGAACTAATAAAATGAACTCTCACAAGGGTTTACAAAACAAGCAAGTACGATACCAATAGCAAGAACAAGTATGATACACAAACATGTTAAACACTCATAGGGGTCATTTTATAAGAATAGATAGAATAATCGAGGCTGAAGTGACAGACCCTCATAGGGGTATCCAAGTTAAGTAATAGATATAGATTACAATTACACGAGCAAGTATAGAACAAGCACATTTAACCCTCTTAAGGATTTTTCTAGAAAAATTGATAAGCATAACCAAGGCTAGATTGGCAGACCCTCACAAGGCATATGAAACAAATACCTAAGAGGTTAGATCCTCACCTTAATAACGTCAGATATGCTATCACCGCCTATTGGTTTGTGGGACCCACTTCTCTATTTCCTAATCCAAAAGAATAGGTCTAATGTCAACATCCTCATTTAACCCTATTAATTGCAATTATAATATCAATAATCTAAAATTGACAACCATTTGTCTAATATGGTAGTTTTAGGGTTCGATCAGTACTATTGTTATGGTACGGTTAATTATGCTGTTAATTCGGTAATATTTATAGGGTTTATATTAGTACTAGCAAAAAGAGCATAACCAAGTCCTTATTACATACTTATTCTCATAACATTATCCCAAATCAAAATAACAGCTCAATTACCTTAATTAACCTAATTATTGCCACTTAGGTTCCAAATCATAAAATGAGGGTTTCTCCACCTAATTAACCTAATTATCAAGATTATTACACAATAAGATAAAATCTAGATCCATTAACTTATGTAACTATATGCATGTCTCAATTTTTTCCATCAAATCATACGTACTCTTTCATTAGTATAATACATCACAAGACTTAAAGGTATATACATACACATGCATACAACTTTAGGCTCATTTCCATTTTTACCCAATTTCTTCCTATCGAAGCTCTAGGATCATGATCATCTTGCATGCATATGATCACCGTGATGAGATGAACAAACTGTCCTGAAGCCATCATCGAAAAAGCTCACCGCCACCGCCAAAAGGTATATTTCAGCTCCATAATTCAAACCCCCCCAAATCAATTTCTTGTTCTGCCACCAAATTAACTGTCAATTGGTCAAAAAATTGCCAACTTGTCACCAACGCCACCGTGTGGTTTTTCTTCAATTTCTTTCACTTTAGTGGTCTATTTATGAATTTGAAAACACCCATGTGATCCTTAAGTCGAGCCCAACAGAACGCACTACTCAAACCCAAGCATTAGTTGCTAGAACAGAGAAACCCATCACTACTACCACAATCGTGACTTCAAGCTAAAATTTCAGCTACTACACCAGTTAGTTCTACAAGATGTTGGTATCTTTGAATTCTTCAAGCTGAGAGAAGTAAAATGGTATATGATATATTAGGTGTCACCATTCACTAAAGAAAATGGATGGAGGAGGAAAATAGTGGTTGTTTGGGGGAAATGAAAAATTAGGGGAGGGAGGAACATATATATATTCAACTTTCTAAAATCATGAAGTCCTCCCTAAAATTTTTCCCCTAATTTCAAACAGGTCCTCCAAAGTTTTTCCATCTTCCACTCAAGCCCCCAACTATATTAGTGCCTCACATTCACCCATTTGACCATAAATATTTCTACTTTGACCCATGAAACTTTCAAAGGTTGGTCAATCAAGTTTCCTCAGATTTCAAATCACCCCTAAAATTTTCAAATTTATTACAATCAGTCCTTGTTATTTTATTTCGAGCCCCAAAATTTGTGAAACTAATATTTTGATTTCTAAATTCTTATTTTTTAAAATTCAAATTTTAGGGGTGCTACATTTCTCCCCCCTTAAAAGAATCTGGCCTCCAAATTCTCATCTAATATTTGAGAAACTTAGAATAGCACCGATGTGCATCAAAAGTATTGACATAGGTACGCTTCTTCAAGAGTGACACTAAATCATTTTAGCAATTGTTGATTATTAATATCCATGTCTATAAGGGTTCAATTGAGGCCAAGGTTCAAAGTCTAGTTTAGCTTCAAAGTGAGACAGAAAGATGTAAGAAAATGAGTCACACTATTTTCTCAGAATATTATTAGCGTAACCACACCTTAAACAATGTCCTATGAGTTTGATGTACTCCTCTTAGTAAAGGCATTAGCACGAGTCGGACTCCTTTGTCTTTGACTAGATTTCATAAGTTGTTTTCCCTTGTTTCCTTCATCATTGGAGGTGGATTTCCTACCCCTAAGATAATCCTTAACGAGATGTTGGTCACTGCCATTTCACATACATTTACCATGCCTTTTCCAACATGTAGATTCATTGTGATGGGTGTCACCACAAAATTCATAAGATTTTCTTGGAGTTAGTTAGATCGAGTAAGCGTTATTTCTAGTAAGAGAGAGGTGGATGATCAATGTTTGACCTTGAACTCTCTATTGTTTTTCCCCAGAGTCACTTATCTCTCCATTTTGAGCTCCAAACCCAAAAATTTTTCCCTCCTTAATCTTTTCTCAATTTTATATATCTCCTTAAATTCTGATTTTTCTTGCATGGCATTATTCACAGCCTTGCGATAAGTAGGAAACTCATAGCTTAGAAGGGCTCTCCATAACTTAAGCTTTAAACCTTCAATGCATTTTCTTGTTCTACGTCCCTCATTACTTAATATATGAGGTGCATACCAGATTAAATGACTAAATTTGGCCTCGTATTAGCACACTAATATAGATGCTTGAGTAAGCTCCATAAACTCCTACTCCTGAGCATTCTTTACAACTTTAGGTACACATTTTTTCATAAATTTGCCTTTAAAGCTCTCCGAGGTATGAGTTCCTTCTTGGTTCCACTAATGATAAGCATCTTCTCCCAAAAGAAAGGCGACAAGTCTAACCTTATGTTCTTTCAAATAATCTAGTGCTTGAAAAATTTTCTCAATCACTTCAACCTATGCTTATGCCTTCTGATCATCTAGTTCGCTGATAAACCTCAAAGGGTTTTGTTTATAGAATCGTTCTAGCATTTTCCCTACAGCTCGTTCTTCATTATGTTGTGAATATCTAACTTAACTTTCCTGCTGATAGAATTGCATGAATTGTTGCCACATGTTATACATTTGTTCTACAATTTGTCCTCAAATTCCCTGATTTAATGGTGGTGCCAGCATCATTTTGTCCTCTAGTACGGGGTATCCTTGGTTAGAAGTATTTTCCATTTAACTTACGTAATTTTTGCTAGTCAGAACAATACTCAGAGGAAAATTTTAGGACCAGATTCTTTTAATGGAAAAGTCTATAACACCCCTAAAATTCATCATTTTTGAGAAATAAGGATCTAGAATTTAAGTTATTGATTGATCGGATTTTAGGGCTCAAAAAATAAATAAAAATGATTTAATTGCAAGAATTTTGAAAGTTTTGTGGGTCAAAGTGAGATTATTTTGGTCAAAGGGGTGAATTTCATGCACTAACATAGTTAAGGGCTCAATTGAAAGATGAAAGAACTTTGGCAGACTTGATTGAAGTCTGCGAGAAAGTTTTGGGGAGGAATTTATGATTTCAAAAAGTTGAAACTATTTATATGCTCCCCGCCATGGCTAGAATTTTCATTTTTCCCCAAACAACTACCATCTTCTTCCTCCAACTATCTTCTTTGATGAGCAGTGACACCCAACATATCGTATACCATTTTACTCTACTCAGCTCAAGGATTCAAAGATACCAACATCTTGTAGAACTAATTGGTGTAGTAGGCAGAATTTTAGCTTGAAGTCACAAATGTGGTGATGGTGATAGGTTTCTACATTTTGGCAACTTAAGCTAGGGTTTGAGTACTAGGTTTTCTTGGTCTCAACTCAAGGATCACATAAGTGTTTTCAAACTCATAAATGGACCAATGGAGTAAGAAGAATTGAAGAAAAACTATGCAGCAACGTTGGTGGTAAGCTGGTAATTTTTCGGCCAATGATGGCCAATTTGGTGGCAGAAGAAGAAATTAGCTAGGGGTTTGAATTATAGAGCTGAAACATACCTTTTGGCGGTGACGGTAGATGACTGCCAGTAGTGGCACTAGGATAATTTTTTTTTATCTCATCACGGTGATCACATGCATGCAAGCTAATCGTGATTTCAAAGCTTCGATAGGAAGATATTGGATAAAAATGAAAATTTGAGTTTAATTATATACATGTGAATATATATACCTTCCAAACCTTGTGATATATTGTACAAATGAAGAATACATGAAATTGATCAAAAAAAAAAATTAAGACATCCATAAATACAAAGGTTAATAACCCAGGTTTTTGTCATATTGTGTAATAATCTTGATTTATTTGATTAATTGGGTGGAGAAACCCTCGTTTTATGAATATAGAACCTATGCAGCAATAATTAGGTTGAGATGATACAAAACTAAGATTCAGGTCATGCATGTACAATTATATAACTGAGTAGACTTGAATTTGTATTATTATAAGATAACTATGGATTAAAGGAGCTAATCAATAGAGAAAACCCTAATTTTAAGAATTTGAGACCTAAGTGGCAACAATTTGATTATTGAGAATAATTGGACTGTTGTTAATGATCTGGTGCATTGTTACAAGATTATTTTGCCGTTAAGGACCTAATTATATTCCTTTAATGAGATCGACACTATTAGAGTATCTTTATCAAGGCTATCGATTTAGCTGATTAAGTATTGATTCTAGGTTGTTGTTTGTATAATTGTGATTATTAGGATTGAATGTGGATCTTGACTGTGGACCTATTCTTTTGGATTAGGTGATACAAAAGTAGGTCCGGCGGACTAGTAAGCTGTGACTTTATTTTCTAATGCTACTGAGGTCAGGTTTCATTGCTCTAGTATTTGACTTAAGTATGGCTATTTGATATTTGTTGAACCCCTGTGAGGGTTTGCCAATCTAGCACTTTCTTATACCTCTGTTGTTGTGATAAACCCTGTGAGGGTTAAATGTGCTTGTACCATACTTGCTCATGTTTGTTGAAGTCTATAATTGCTTGAGTTCTTAATTATTATTTGTTAATTGACACGTACACCCTTGTGAGGGTTATTACTTATTCTTGTTATTAGAATTGTACTTGCTTGTGATTGATTTCCACTTGTTAATTAACTTTTCTACCCCTATAAGGGTTATTACTTGTTTCCATTATAGAGTTCAAAACTCTTATTATATCATTTGATTTCTATCTTTTGTACCCCACAACCTTGTCGGACTTGTTGAATCATTTTGTAACCTAAAATGGCCTTGTCAGCTAGTATATTGTGCATACTAATTGTCCCAGACTTGTACCTTGTTGTATTCTTAATTCTTTAAAATGTCTTGTTCAGTCAGTACTGTAAAATATGTGCCAGGAAGAGCAAATGGCCACACTAGTTGGTAGGGCATGTCTAGTGGGAGCCTTTCTTAAGTTTATCCCCATTAGTACCTCTGGATTTTAGTACTAGTCCTCTCCTAGACTTTACTTGGTTATACTGGTGTTTATTGCTTTAAAGGATAAATTCTTATCTATTGGTGTTATATTATATTAACCCATGGGAAGACATGGGCAGTTACTAACCTATGGGATGCCATAAGCAGATATCATCTAAAGGGACGCTATAGGGGGATTTGGGCTTAGGGACTAGGTTTGGAAGATAGGCTGGGTAGAACAAACTGATGAATACAGGTCCTACAATTGATACCAGTCTACAATCCTATCTTGTAATTAGTTGGAGGTAGCAAACTATGACTGATGGGATCCGTCATGTGGTCGACCATGCTATACAACAAGTTATTACATGCCAAGTTGTGTGCTCGAGCAATGGAGCAGTAAGGAAATTCTATTTATACTGTACTGGTGCCTGGTATTAGAAATTATGATTTGATCTGGGAGTAATAAAGTCAAAATGAACAACAGTCTATTGAACTTGAATCATGTGTGTTATGTATCTTGTTGACTCGTATTCGAAATATTTGCTTGCTACTAAAATGTTCATTGATTGTTGTATCTCACTAATTTTCGTTTCAAACCTATCATTTTCTTTTCCCTCACTAAGTCCTTAGGACTTACACTCCTTGTATTCTTTATTTTTTCAAAATAGGTCGAAGTGAGAAGCAGAGGCTCATCTTTAGTTGGAAGTATATTTTGTAATAGATTAGGTGTTTGAATGTATATCTGAATTCATTTGAATATTAAGTTTGGATCTTAAGATGTTGTGATATGTCAAGATCGACAATGATAACCTAAATGTATGTATATATTTTGTTGAGTGTCAGTAAATGAACCGTGGGATGTGTTTAGTGTTTTGTTAAGGTCAGTTTAAGTTAAAGCTTGTTGTAGTCTTTGATAAGTTCTGAAAAATTTACTTATAGGCCTTTTACTTGTTTATGATTCAATATTAAGATTAAAATTGGTGGCACCTCTACTTGGCTATTGTCCCCAAGAGAGGGTGCTACAAAGGGGGTCTCTTTAACACCCTTGAAATTCGGTATTTTTGAGAAATAAGGATCTAGAATTTAAGATATTGATTGACTGAATTTGAGGGCTCAAAAAATAAATAAAAAGGATTTAATTGCAAGAATTTTGAAAGTTTTGGGGTTAATTTGGAAAAAGAGGAAAACTTGATTGACCAATATTTGGAAGTTTTGTGGGTCAAAGTGAGATTATTTTTGGTCAAATCGGTGAATGTCATGCACTAATATAGTTGGTGGATCAATTGAAAGATGAAAGAACTTTGGAGGACTTGATTGAAGTCAAGGGAACGTTTTGGGGAAGAATTTGTGACCCCCTCTCCCTCCTAAATTTTCATTTTTTTCCCAAACAACCAACATCTCCTCTAGCTATATCTTCCAGCGAACGATGACACCCAACATATCACATACCGTTTTACTCCTCTCAACTCAAGGAATTCAAAGATACCAATATCTTGTAGAACTAACTAGTGCAGTGGCTAGAATTTTAGCTTGAAGTCACGGTCATCGTGGTGGTGACTGGTTTCTCCATTTTAGTGATTGAAGCTTGGGTTTGAGTACTAGGTTTTGTTGGTCTCGACTCAAGGATCACACAAGTGCTTTCAAACTCAAAAATGGGCCACTAGAGTGAGAGAAATTGAAGAAAAATTGTGCAACAACATTGGTGATGAATTGGCTGTTTTTCGGCCAATTGACGATTAATTATGTGGCGAAACAAGAAATTGGTTAGGGGGTTTGAATTTTGGAGCTAAAATGCACCTTTTGGTGGTGGCAGTGAGTGTTTCTAATGGGCAATGGTGCTAGGACAGGTTTTACCATCTCATCGATAGGAAGATATTGGGTAAAAATGGAAATTTAAGTTTAATTGTATGCATGTGTATGTATATGCCCTCTAAACCTTGCGATATATTGTACAAACAAAGAATACGCGAATTGATCAGAAAAAAATTGAGACATGCATAGGTACATAGGTTAATGAACCCGAATTTTTGTCATATTACTTAATAATCTTGATTTAGTAGGTTAATTAGGTGGAGAAACCCTCGTTTTGTGAATATGGAACTTAAGAGCCGATAATTGGGTTAATTGAGATGATATAGAACTAAGATTTGGTTCATGCATGTATGATTATATAACTAAGTAGACTCGAATTTGTATTATTATAAGATACCTACGGATTAATGGAACTAAAAGGTAGAGAAAACCCTAATTTAAGGATTTGAGACCTAAGTGGCAACAACTAGATCATTGAGAACACTTGGACTGTTATTGATGATCTGGTGTATTGTTGTAAGATTATTTTGTATTACGATTTTAGAAAGTTGAAACTCTGCCCCCTCTCCCCCCTAAATTTCCCCCCACACTTCAATCAAGTCCTCCAAAGTTCTTCCATCTTCCAATTGAGCCCCTAACTATGTTAGTGCACGACATTCACCGATTTGAACAAAAATAATCTTACTTTGACCCACAAAACTTCCAAATGTTGATCAATCAAGTTTTTCTTAATTTCCAAATCAACCCTAAAACTTTCAAAATTCTTGCCATTAAATCCTTTTTATTTATTTTTTAAGCCCCAAAATCCAATTAATCAATATCTTAAATTCTAGATCCTTATTTTTCAAAAATGCCAAATTTCAAGAGTGTTAAACTCACTCAACCCCATTATTATAGTTATATGATTAGTCTAGAATCGATAATTACTCGGTTAACATGATAGTTTAGGTATTATCATTATGGAATGTGCTGATTACGCCGTTATTATGAAAATATTTATGAGATGCATACTGGTTCTAATAAAGAGATTCAATTAGGCCATTAATTACATAATTAACCTCAATATTGCGCCAAATCAATATTAATTGTCCAATCATCTTAAATAACCTAATTATTGCCACTTACTTCTCACATCCATAGAATTAGGGTTTTATTCTTCAATTAACTCAATTCACCATAAATTATCATATAATAATACAAATATGGGTCCACTAAGTTCATATAATAGTTCATGCATATGTCATATCCAATCTAAAATCGTCATTTTCAACCAAGTCAACTTAAACTTAGCTCATATTCATTTTAACATATGCATTCAAAATATTGAAGTCCTATTCCTGTTCCACAATTTCAACTTCTCAATTACTTCAATTGGCTCAATCGATAAATATTAATATTTTATTATCAAATTTGGATCCATGTATCACTTGTCACTAAAGGCTTATATCATTATTTCGCTTAATAGTCATAATTTTTGTCCAATTGACATGAATTACATCAGAAATCATCCTAATGATTTACTCAAATTAAATTAGGAATCAATTTAAATGATAAATTAGGATTTTGACAAATTGATCGAGTTTAAGGTCAATTCATATTTCGAAATTATCCCGCATGTGTTCAGATTGTCATCCCAGAGATTCTGCCTAGAAGTCATCGAACCGTCATTGTCGGCCACCGTGCCTTGCCACTAGCCACCCATTTGAGCTATGCACGGCCCCTAGCGCCAAGTGCATCTCACTATGCTGGTCACAACCCTCTCAGCAATTTCACAATCTAACTCTTGGTTTCTGTTTAATTAAAGAAAAATCGTCATACCCATTGCACCTTTCCACTCCAATTACTTCCTCTTTGATGATTTGTTTGCAATAGTAAAGCTACCGTTATGTTCTACTCTCCGAGCCCGTTAGAATGCACCTTCAGTTCAAAGTTCTGGCCACTAAAACCATCATACCTAGCACCACTGCTGTTAGTTGCTGTTCGGCCATCTGCTGTCACCAACTCACTGGGAATTTCTAAGAGAAATAGGTACCATTGCGTTTGTTGCGATGAGGCGAAGAAAATGGCGGTCTTATATCTCTATTTCACCAGTGCTAGCAAAAATGGGTTGGTAAAGAAATGGTCTTGCATGGTGAGGAGAATAATGGTGCATAGTTTCTATGGAGAAGATGACAACGCAACATTCTAATTAAATTTTCAATTTTTCCTATTTTTAAATTTGCCCAAAATTCTTCTTTTCAATCCTCAATTTTGTCCCTCAACATTTTAGTGCCTTAGATTGAACCCTAGAACTTTACTTCAATTTTCAATCAATCCCAAATAGGATTTATTAGTGCCTCAGATTGACTTGGTTGACCAAGAATAATTCTATTTAGACCTCCAAGAGTCATAAATGTTGTTTAATCAAATTTTCCTCAAATTGCAAATTGAACCCAAAACTTTCAACCTCCATGTAATTAAGTCCTTATTATTAATTTTTTGAGCCCTAAAGATTTGTCAAACTAATATTTTAATTTCTGAATCCTTATTTTCCAAAATACCAAATTTTAAGAGTGTTACAACTGGTATGATGTCATAATGACGTAATAATTATATTTAATTTTATAAATATATATATTATTTTAATATTAACAAAAAATTTAACTTCCAATTGACATAGAAAGGATATTATTTGAAAACATTTCAACTTATTTATTTTTTAAGTATGTTTTTAAGAAAAAAATATTATTTCACAATTTGTCAACTATAAATAAATTAAAAAAATATTTCACATTAATTTAAGTAATTATTCATTTTATGCTTCTATGCCAAGTAAAAATAAATTCTTGTATACTAAATATTCAATATAATCTAAGAGAGATTAAACAACATAAAAAAACAAATTAAATATAAGCATCACATATAACTACCACTTCATTAAATTTCAAGAAAATAAATTCATGTTTAAAAAAATTATATGTCCGAAATCTTTAATCATCATCTTGAACTCATAATTTCTCTTTTCTTTTTTACTTTTTCTCTTTTTCAAAAAAAAAATTTTTTTAATTTTTTTTAAAAAAGTGAACCGCTTCAACCGATCCAATTTTCAAACGATTTTGACCATCCCTAATTTTTGTACTTGAACCAGACCAGACTAGCCTCCGATCACCAATTTGACTAGTCAGATCGGCCAATTAGGTCCAATTTTCAAAACCTTGCATATTTCTTGTTGGTTGATTTTCATTACTAACAACTTACAAACAATAATGATGCTGTGGCCCAAAATTGATGATGTGCTTATAATTTTCAACGTGCCATGTTATCACTTCCAGTCAAATTGTAAAATTTTTGATAAAATTAGATTAAATATGATAATTTTATACAACATGCAAAGACTAAATTTGAAATTGAGCAAGTTACAAAATATAATTCCAAACTCGACAAAGTTAGAGGATTAAAAAGGCAATTTTGCCTCAATTCTAGAGACTATTAAACTAAAAAAAAAAGAATCTAGTCAAAATATAGATAATTAGTAACAATTTTGATAAAATTACTTTATGAGATGCCAATAATAATCTTTTTGGGGAAATTTGTTAAACTTGGACTATAAATAAAGTCATTTTGCGAAGAAGACTAGAATTAAGGTTGTGGCAAAACTAGGACTATAACTATAAAAAAATTAGAAAAAAAAAGGAATAAATCTCGTCAGAAATCACAATCAGTTGTGTGGCACTTTCGTTGCTTAGCTTTATGCCTCGTTACGTGCCGCATATATTTTGATAAAGAAAAAAATTGCAAAATCGAACCACAAGTAAGGTTATTATATAAAAGGGGACCAGAATTAAGGAGAAGCAGAAAAAATAACAAATCTTAAAAAACAGAACATTAAGGGGTAGAAAAAAAGATAATCACATAATACTGAAATATTGAGCAACAAAAAATTGGGCAAAAATTGGTGACATTGGGATATACTACAAAATCTGCCCGATTCACCAGAAATGACTATTGATATAAAATCAGATGAAAATTTACAACAATTGAATACTACATAGTTCGACCAATTCATCCAAAAATGACTAATGATGCAAAATCGGGTAAATTAACAAGTCTGCATCAAGTGAAAATTAACGATATTGCTCCTCATTTCAATTTTATGTGTTATCATTTTTTGCTACTCTTTATGTTTGGTTATCTTTTTTGCTACTCCTTAATTCCGGTCATTTTTTGCAAAATGGCCTTACTTATGGTTCTATTTTTATAATTTTTTTTTTATCAAAATGAACGTGACACATGACAAGGCATTAAATTGTGCCAACCAAACGCCATGCAAATATATTCTGGCGTTGACTGTGCTTTATGGTGACCTATGCTTTCCAACAAGCCTTGTCTATTTTTTTAATGATATTTTATAGTTATGATTCTAGTTTTGTGATGATCTTAATTCCGGTCCTCTTTTGAAAATTAATGTTATTTGTGGTCCTATTTTTGCAATTTACCCTTCTTTTTGCTTTTAGTGATTTCAAGATTTTCTAATTTTACATATTATCCAATGAGAAACTTCCCATGTTTATCCGAGAATGTATTGGATTCTCTCACTTTCGAATCCAATTCAATTCTTTCAGTTTAGAGAACTTCAAATGAAAATTTTAAGTAATGCATGTCCACACTATATCCTAGATGTATTGATTTCGACCAAATTATTTCCCATACATGAAATCGTTTTTTATTTAGAAGTCTCTATACATTATAGAAATTGTGAAGTGAAGACACTAACTCTTCCAACCAACTTAAGAAATTTATTTTTTAACCACATGCCGTTTCTTTAGTAATGTTCCGCAGAATTTATATATTTAACCATTATATCAATTTTAAATTTAAATAATTAAAGCACATCATAGAAGCAACATTCCTAAAGGTAACAAGCTTGCTATTTCTTAAGTATGAAAGGCAATTTATATTATATTAATTAAGATTTCTAAGTTCATAATTTAAACCACTTGGCATTTTTTATTTTGTATTCATTAAGATGATCCACCTCAAACTTATGTACATTTTAAGCCACCACAAGAAAAATTGCATTTAGTGGCATTAGAAAATGCAACTTAAATAGTATTATGTGACAATTTTATATTTAATGATATTTTGTAAAAGTGTCACTTATAGCGGTGTAGCTAAACGTATAAATGTCATTAATTTACTTCTATTGTGATATTAATAAAATGCAAGAAAAAATGTATTAGATTGCACATTAAAATATCACAAAAAATGCATTACCTAACATAACAAAGTGCCATTAAAGAAAATTTTGAATGGCATGCCAATATGCCACTAAAAATGTATGTAGTGACATATTAAAAGACCATCGAAATTCCTTTAAATGACAAGATAATACGTCACAAAAAGTACAATAAATGACATATTAAAATGTCAAAACAATAATTTTAAATGACATACTAATATGCCATAAAAAATGCATATAGTGATGTTAAAATGTCACAAAAAATTCTTTTAGACGACATAATAACATGCCATAAAATTAATTAAATAATATGCTAAATTAAATGGCAAAAAAGATTCCTTTAAGTGACATCTTAATCTACCATCAATAGCCATATTATGAGACCCCAACATGCACCAATTGCTCTCTATAAGATTCAAACCTACACTATTTTTTTTTTGGAAAAGATATGAGTTTAATATCAAGCTACTCACCAAATGTTCATTATAAATATTCAAAAATATTATTATATTCTTATAATTTAAAAGCCTATTTTCTCAATTATTTAAATATATGCTTGAAATTATTATATTAAATAATACATTTGAAAAAAGTTTGAGACATTCAATTTAGAGATGGAAAATATTCAAAAATATAATTTATAGGTGAGGAGAAAAAATGGGAAAAAACTTAGTTTTTTATACTTCTTGAAAAGTATGATTAATTTAGTTGATACTTTAAAATTATATTTAAATAATTAATTTAATCAATGCATTATGATAAGATATAAAATTATATATTTTACAATTATTAATAAATATATATGCTTTATCTATTTTTGTGTGACATTTATTTCCTGTTACACCACAACTAAATTATGAGTTATGTTTTTCTCCTTTTTCAAAAAAAAAGAGAAAGAAAAATAGTATTACTAGTTAAATGCTTTTAACATATAGTTATGTTGGTAATTTAAATAAAATTATATTTTTATAATATTTATTAATCAATTACTACTAGGTAACACTATATTTTAAAATGGCATTATATTAATGCTTCTATATAATTTACAGTACATTTTATAAATGAAACCATAAATAAATATTAATAGCATTTTTTTTATAAAAATTAGTGGCACTACTTAAATGTCATGCAAATATATTTATGTTGGCATTTTCAATCAAATGTCATTATCTTTTTGTTACTTATTAATCAATTGCCACTAAATATTGTATTACAGTGACACAATTATCGCAATGTTACTTTTATGTGTCATTACACTATTGAATATCACTAAGTTAGTGCCACTAAATATTTTGTGACACTTTTTTTAGGAGCCACCATAAATAAATATGAGTGACATGTTTTTAAGAAAAATTAGTGGCACTAGTTTAATGCCTTCAAATTATATTTTTGTTAGCATTTTTATCAAATGCTGTAATTTTATATGTTATTTAATAATCAAATATCACTAAATATTTTATTATAGTGACATTTTTTTTATGACTATCACTATTCTATTTTTGCATGTCATATACTAGAAATGCCACTAATTTAGTGCCATTAAATACTTTATGACATCTTTTTAAAAACGACACTATAACTACATATTAGTGGCATTTTTCTAAGAAAAATTAGTGACACTAGTTAAATGCCTTTGAAATACATTTATCTTGGTATTTTTAATTAAATATCACTATTTTGTTTGTCATTTAATAATTAAATGCTATCAAATAATAAATTATAGTGGCATTCTTTTATAACTATCACCTTAATACCTTTTTATGTCGTTATATTATAAAATGTTACCAAGTTAATGCCACAAAATGTAAATTTTCTTATAGTGAGCTTTTGGTATTCTTTTTTACCATCAATCAACACACACACACACATATATATAATGGAATTGAAGATACACATGAGAAGGGTAACAAATTTATTTGTATTATTGATTTATTTAATAGGAACATAACATAGATATGCGACCCGCAACATGAATTCAAGTCTTGATCATTATGTCTCCATCTCCTCCTCCGCCACCTTCTCCTCCATCTCTACCACCACTTCCACCTCCACCTCCATCCCCTCCTCCGCCACCTCCTCCAAAAGTACATGGCTTAGCGCAATAGCAGCGTCCTCGCTCACATTTGCCCTGTCGAAACCCTTCATGCATGCAAACTATTCTGCAAGTATTGTTTCTGCGGAAGCATCTTCCCCTAAACTCACGGCTTCTTGATTTGCACATTCTTGATTCACCCACCATAATCTCTTCATGCCACGAACACATCATAAGACACATAATTATTTAGTTTGATAATTGCGACTGTAGAAACAACTAATTTTTCAAGCAGTAGCTGTACAAAAGCCTAGCTAGGATATTTTCATAAATTCCAAGCATAAAAATTTATAAGAAATTATATACGCAGAATTTTAAAGCATGGGATGGTCAGTCCATTCTTTTCAGTTAATCAATATATACCTGAAACCTTATAACATTATGTGCATCTTAATTATTTCAAAACTAAGGTATGAAATAAAAAAAATCGATATAACCTGCAAATATTATTAGCAGTACTGTAATTTATATGGCCAAATTGAAGCACAATATTCAGATTTTAAAAGATAAATTAAAGTCTTTTTACTTTTTCTTCAAAAAATTATAAAATTCTACCATCTTATTTGGGATGTATAAGATCATTTTTGGAATTTTTAACATTGTATAAACTTTTAAATATCTTATAGATTTTTTAAATAGATTAAATATTCAACCTAACATATATAGTTCTTCAAGACAATTAAATATTTTGTGCGATCTTGAATATCAAGCCTATAATGTGCAAAGATGGAGTAAGGTGGGATATATTCCTTTCTTCCCTCAATTTTATATTACGCTATAATATACATACATATATATATGTATTAAAATTTAAAGTTTTTACCCCCTAAAAAAAAACCCTTTTGTATATTTCATAAAAATCACTCTCACTCTCAAAATTAAAAATTTTAAGTTATTTTGTCCCAATTAATTGCAATATGTGCAGTCTCGTAAAATTTGCAATGATAACATAAATCTACCATTAATTAGCCAATTACATGCACGTGTAGCATATATGTAATGTGTGTTATCAATTGAGTTATGGCTTAAATAAATTCATTTTGGATCTTCTATTTCATTCTATATTTTATTTTCTATTTCAATTTGATAAATTTACGTCAACTACATTAGATTTTCAAGTAATTATTTTTATATAAAAATATTTAATATATATGGCATATATTTATGAAATGAAATAGAGAATCCTAACTGAAAATAAATCAATTCATGTTTATTAATCTACGTACTTTCCTTTGAGTAATCATGCATCCATTTTTAAGTATTTGGGTCTATCTTGTGTGTCTATATCCTTATTTGTGATGCATATAATATCGAACTATCAAGAAAAAAACTCACCAGCCGAGAGAAGGAGAAGCAATGCAACTCCAAACAACCTCTTGTCCATTATCCTTAATGCCTGACCTAATGCTCGTTTGATCTGTAGTTTTCAGTAATATGAATTTCACGACCATGACAATATGCTTTTATAGAAGCAACATAATTGACTTTTATGAAGCCAACCAGAGCTGTGTAACAAGTGCTATAAATGCAAATTAATTAACAGGGCACGACAATATTAATGTTGGTTAACCACTTTTCTCAAGCGTCTTTGATTGATGAATTATCTCCCACGTATCCGTATTCAAGATAGGAGTACTCAACTTTTTCTTTCTCACTTGTTTAGGCTAACAACCAATAAAAATAAATGCCAAATGGCTTAATTATATTCATTTTTGTTTTATAATTAATAGTAAAGGAGATGTAATGCTGTGGTATTTATTAGATAAATATTGATCCATCAGCATTTTAAAAGAAAAAGTTATCTAAATTTGAAATTTATTATTATTAGAAATAAAAATATTTCAAATATTGTTAATATTTTTATTAGTCATACTAATAATTTTAATAATTAATTATATTTAAGTTTGTTAACAAACTATATCCAATTACTTAATTATGTATTATTCATTAATCTTATACTACTCTTAAAAATATAATTTGGAGAATTGGTTCAAATATAATTTTGAAAAAACAAATAGTAACTACTCAATAACTAATCAGCTGGCACTTTTACGCAGTCATTGATTTGGTCACCATATTTGCTGATTGATTTTTATTTTCGTCATCGATTTGATTACTGATTAGTGATCAATTTTTTTTTTCAGTCACTGATATTAGTTATTAATCATATTAAGTGGTTACTAATTCGATTATTAATTAATGATTGAATTATATTTCGATCAATAATCGATCACAAGTATAAAGTGTTTTTTTCACATATTTTTGTAGTGTAAGAATATAAAATTATCTAATGCTTATGTGAGTAATAAAATACTATGTTTGTTTATATACATGCATAAATCTATATTTATGTATTTTTAGAGATAATAATATGTATGTGTATCAAAAAGTATATATATCTAATTATATATATTCATGTGTATATATTTTTAGTGATAAAATATCTCTAGATGTGTGTGTGTGTGCAAAAATATATGAATTTTATATATAAACATCTCTAACTTTTTCATATTAACATCAAACCTTGAATTACCTCAATCACTTTAGAATTGGAGAAATTTGTTTGATTTTTCTCCAACGCAAAAGGATGTCAAATGAACAATTAGTCAAGTTGCATTGCCTCGTACATGTAACTATGAGATTTAGAATTCAAACCCTAATAAATGTTTGATGTCATGTGCATATAATTTTTTTCGTAAATTCCCAACACAAAAGGATATCATATATGAAACTGAATGATAATTATAGTACCCTTCCCTATAACTATGTACACTACAAATAATATATTTTTCTTTTCAAATTGCACATATTGTTATTATAACTTATCTTCATCGTATAGTTAATTTTATCTATCAATTAACCTAACATAATTTGATGATGCCATCATTAAATTTTAATAAAATTTTCAAATTATTCTCACATCGATTAATGAATACAGAGAATAATCAAGAGAGACGGTGTTTTAAAGTGAGTAGACTAAAAGAAAACAATTGAGAGAGACAATTGTGAGAAAAAAGACCAAAAATGTTGTTTATAATTAATTTTTATTTTTGTTTTTTATTTTTTTGGTAGGAAACAAAAAGAAGTCCCGTGCTTATTTCATAAATTGAAACAAACTAAGGAAGTTAGCAATGGTAGTAATGCTAAATAATTGTTGCTTCCTAATAGTGCCAATTAAAATCATTAATTCAAAATTTGCATGTAGATGAGTATGGCAAAGATAAACTAATGAAATACTTATATAGCTGTATCTAACGAGATATAATATATATATATATATATATATATATTTCTTGTACGCTTTGCTTTCTTTGCAAGATATATTCTCATGGCAAGTGGGGTTTAGGAGGGTTTTGAAAGTTATTATAATAAAACAAAATTTTTTACATGGCCCAATATTGCAAGGGACAATATAAATTTAACTCAAAATAAAATGCAATGCCAAGTTTCCAAATTTTATGATAATTAACTTACATTATGAAGGTTAGATTAGTAAATTGGCATTGAATATCAACAACATTAGTTGGTTCATTAATGGCAAGAGGGTTCACGAAAATTTTTTGAAGGTTTTATAAAATAAGGGAATTTTTTATTCGACGTCTATAGTATGAGGTGACAAAATGAATTTAACCCTTACAAATTACAATTACAAGTAACTACGCAATGATAATAATAAATAAAATTTATTCTAGTTCAATTATGACTTAATTAAACTAAATAAAGAACAAAAACATTGTTCTATTATGATATTAATTCATATTTTATAGACAAAGTTAAAATAAGAAAACCCATTTTTAGTAGATGTATCAAGTAATTTGTGGTTTAATGGCATAAGTTTCTTACATAATATGAGAGAATGAGAGTTCAAATCTGAATGAACTTGTTTTTGAATATAAAAAAGAAAAAAAAATAGTGGATGTCACTTTCTTAAGGTTTGACATTTTTTGAAGCAAAGTGTAGGGTGGTATTGTTACTGTTTCACTCTAGTAGGTCCTAATTACTGTTGGAATTGGACACGTACGACTACAAGCCAGTCTTGGCCAACCAACCAACGAATGCTAGTCACCCCCCAAACCTATTATACATATACAACTCAAACACAAGCTCATCTTTAATTTTCTCACTTTTCATTCTCCTTTTTGTTTTCCTTTTCAAGAGGGCTTTCTTGAAATAATCCCAGGGAAAAAAAAGAAAAAATAAAAAAGAAAAAAGAAAAAATAAAAAATAAAAAAGCAGAAAAAAGTCGAAAAAGTCAAGTAATGGATTTAGCTCTAGTAGATCAAGAATTTGTATTTCTGATTTATCTGATTTTTGAATTGTGGGAATTTTGGGTTCTTTTTCTATTTTTCAATTGTTCTTGATCTGTTTGAATTTAGGTGTTAGAGCTAGGCTTACACTGAATGATATGTTTGTTAGTATGTGTGTCTGTTTGTTTTTAATGGGTTTGGTGGAAATTGATGTAAATGGCCTCTAATTTTTGTTTGATCTTGGATTAGAATTTTGATTTTTAACATTTTTGTTGCCTACAATTGGGCAAATCTAGGCGTTTGTTGTGAATACGGTTTTCTATTCGGATCTTGTGTATTTGTGTGATTGAATTAAGAAAAAAAAATTATTTACACGATTTAGCTTAGGTGCTAATAAAAACCTTGTCTTGTATTTTTTAATCTATTTGACCTACACCTACAGAGGATTGTTTGGGCCGTGTGTGTCTGAGCTTATATCTGAGATTTTTCCTCATAATCATGGCCTTTGTAATATATCTCACAATAGAATAAGATTGGAGTTTATAGGTAGCATATTTTGGAATTTTAATTTGACATCTCTAATTGTATTTTTGGTTGGTGAAATAAAATTCTCAGTTTCATATTAAGTCATGGTGCTCCAAACATGGATTATGGTATGGTAGGGACACGTTGATAGGCTTGCTTGCTATGAGGACACCTTGATGCATAAATAGAAAATTGTGCATATACATGTTCTATGACATGCAGTAAGTACTTCCCCTCCACTCGAGTTATGTAAGTGATTTTTGGGTGAATTACAACATGTTTTAAAATCTATAACTATAGCTTCAAGAATTACATGTGTGTTTAGGTATGATACATCTTAAGTGGGTTTTTGAGGGATACATTCTCTTTTTATTTGTTGCTCTAGTTGGAATCACATGAAGTAACAATTACCTGTTCAAATTTGCTGCACTCTATCTTTCCTAGTGTTATGATATTTATTTGGAAAAAATACAAAGGAATCTATCTTTTTGTTGATTTCATTGAGGCAATCTCCCATATATGTTGCAAAACTTTTGAATCTTAAATTTTTTTTCTAATATGAGTGCATGCACTTTATAGCCATTGATAAGTTGGTGATTTGTGTTTTGTTATGTTATTTCAATAAAATTAAACAAGCTAAATGGCATCATTCATATTGTTTCTCTAAATGTGCTGAAAAAATTAAGTTATTTGAAAATTTCATCAGTATCCATTTTGCTATTGTTTTTGCAAGATATAACTTTTTGAGTTCTACAGATGTTAGAACAACTACTCATATACACAAGAGAAGGTCTAATCCTCTGGAGTTGCAAAGAGTTTGGAAATGCTCTTAGAGGTTCTCCCATTGATACTTTAATTAGGTCCTACCTTTTAGAGGAAAGATTAGGTGTTGCATCATATAATTATGATGCGTCGGGTGCTTCATACACTCTTAAATGGTTTCACAATGAACTTGGGCTTTTATTTATTGCTGCATATCAGCGGATTCTCCATCTCTTATATGTGAATGAACTGCTTTCTATGGTTAAACAAGACTTCTCCAAGATTTATGATCCAAAGTAAAATTCATACAATGACTTTGATGACATATTTTAACAACTTAAGAAGGAAACTAAGGCTTGTGCTGAGGAAATGAAGAAATCAAAGCATATGGGCAAGCCTGTCAACAATAATCACCTTGGTAGGAAGCAAGAAAAGGTGCAAAAAAGCTGCATAGATGAAAGCAATAAAAAAAGAGTAGAGGTAAAGGAAATAATGGTGGAGATGGCGGTAAGTTCAAAGACCACCCACTAGAAAATGGAAATTTTAACAATAATCATGTTGAAAAAGAAAACGTGCCTACAGTAGTTAATACTAATGGTAAAGAGAATGGGATTTCCAATACTGGGGCTATTGATGTAAATAAGCTATAGAAGCTTAGGTCTAAAGATAGAAAGAAAACTAAAACCATTGCTAACAAGGTTTCCAAAGCAAAACCAAAGAAGAAAATAACTAAAAAGAATAGAGTTTGGGATGATTCACCGAAAGAGGCAAAGTTGGATT
Source organism: Jacaranda copaia (assembly GCA_014898725.1). Taxonomy (NCBI): domain Eukaryota; kingdom Viridiplantae; phylum Streptophyta; class Magnoliopsida; order Lamiales; family Bignoniaceae; genus Jacaranda; species Jacaranda copaia. Next base: position 372,099 of record JACGDI010005313.1, on the reverse strand, counting down.
TTACTAATCCAATGAGTGAGAATAGGGAAGAAAATATGTTTGTTGTAGCAATGAACCAAGGTGAGAGAATGATGGACAAAGAGGAGATCATTAGTAGTGATAGTGAAACTGAGGAGGAAGATATGTGGAAAGATAATAAGGTTGACGCAAAGACGAATGGCTAGTTCTCATCTATGTTCCAATGGTATGTTCTCTGTCTTGCACCTAAAGTTGGTGAAACTTAGGTTCCCACATAATATCTACTTATTTCTTGCAACATATTCATGCTATATACTAATATATTATGCATTTCAGAGACATTATTGGATCTATGTTTTCGCTACTGCACTTTATGCACTAAAATGTGAGGCAGGTTACATTGTCTGTAGTAAGAAAATGGAGTAAAAATTAACTAATTTTATTTCTTTTAGTTGCTTTCTCTATTTTTAAATCAATTAGCTTCCATGATTTACTTGAAAAATGATATTTTTCTCCCAGGTATTATGTCATTTATGGGGTTCATGTATGTTACTAATCAATATGGCTTAAGATAGTAAACCATTTTTGTTTGAGTTAATTTGCTAGAAATTAATTGGTTTTCTGCAAAATTACAATCATTGTTATGTGCGCTTTGCTTACCAACATTATTTTGTAAAATCAAAACCATTGAACCTAAGTGCTTGCGGAAAGCTATTGTAGGTTATATGTTTTGAACTCATATAAGTTAGTCAATTCATTGTTGTTCTGCTTGTGGCACATTTAGATGTTTCTTTTCATTATTGTAATGGTAGTATCTTATTATTTGGATATTTATTGGCATAACATTGTAATGATGAGCATGTAAATAATTTTTGACATAATTTTCTAGGTTGAGTATTGCAGGGAAAGCAAATGTGGATAACTCTGACCTAGAACCAACTCTTAAAGCCCTCAAGGATAGGCTTATGCCCAAGAATGTGGTATGTTACTCTCCATCTCTTATCTAATTGTTTCTTTCCTTAGTTTTTGAATATAGAGTTAGTAATGTGACAGTTGATTAACTAGTATTTTCCTTCACTCATAAGAAGTAGCATAGTTTGCATCGGTGCCTGAATAGTGAATTTTACTATGTTTGTTAATACTTTGCCCTATTTACAAGTAAATGATTTGTTGAACAGGCAAAGGAAATAGCTGAAAAACTTTGTGAATCAGTAGCTGCAAGTTTTAAGGGCAAAAGGCAAGCATTTTTTACAAGAATTTCTTCCATAGTTTAGGCACTTAAGCATGCTAAGCTTTTCAAAAATATGCAAAGGTGAACAAAATGAAAAGGAAGTGTAACACCCCTAAAATTTGGTATTTTGAAAATAAGGATTTAAAATTCAAGATATTAGTTGATTGGATTTTAGGGCTCAGAAAATAAAAAAATAAAAGGACTTGATTGTTAGAATTTTGGACGTTTTGGAGTTGATTCAAAAATTTAGGAAAACTTGATTGACCAACATTTGGAAGTTTTGTGGGTCAAAATGGGATTATTATTGGTCAAAGGAGTCAACGTGAGGCAATAATAGTCTCAAGGTTGAAAAGAAAACACTCAAAACTTGAAAAGACTTAATTGGAAACTAGATTAAACTTTTAGGGGGTCAATCTGTGAATAAGAAAAGAGTAAATCTATAAATACTAAATTTTTCAATTTAGTCTCATTTTTCATCTTATTCTTCACCAACATTACCGTGTCTTCCTCCTCCAACAATTTTTTTCGGCGAATGACCAAACCTAACATATTATATACCGTTTTTCTCTTCTCAGCTTAAGGAACCCAAATATACCAATATCTTGTAGAATTAACTAGTGTAGTGGCCAAAATTAGTTCAAAGTTATAGTCACGATGGTGGTGATGGGTTTCTTTATTTTAGCGATGGAAGCCTGAGTTTAACTACTGGGTTTTGTTATGCTTGACTTAAGGATCACAATGGTACTTGAATGTACAAAATGGATCATCGACTATGAAGTAATTTGAAGAAAATTGAGCAAAAGCATTGGTGGTGAGATTTTGATTTTTTGGCTAATTAACCAGCCAAATGACGTCGGAATCCAAAATTGTTCGAGGGGTTTGATTCATGGAGATGAAAAGCATCTTCTAGTGGTGGTGGTGAAGTTTTCTGGCGATGATAGTGGCAAAGAGATAGATTGCTTGTCTTAACACAGCAATTGCATCCACGTAAGTTGATCATGAAGATTCCTTGCTGATAATGAGAAATTTAGGTAAATGGCTGAAAATAGGTTTAAATTATATGCATGTGTATGTATATACCTTCTAAGTTTTTCAACATTTTGTATAATAAGGAAGAAGGCACGATTTTATTGAAAACATAGAGTCATGCATATAATTACATAAGTTAGTGAACCCGAATTTGAAATGTTATACGACAGTCTTGGGAAATTAAAGTTAATTACGTAATTGGGTTCTAATTCTGTATAAATGAGTACTAACTGGTGAATTTGGACTATTAATAATAGTTGCATTAATGTAATTGGCTTTAGGTAATGTTACAAGATTAATTCTATATTTAAAGACCCAATTGTATCTCTTAATCAGAACCGATGCAACCCAAGAATTAGGAATAATACCTATTGATTATGTCGAGGCTAATCATTGAGGAATAGCACTAATAGTATAATGTCTAGTTTTAGACTGTTATTCATACAATTATGATTGTGAGGACAATAGGGATTTTAGCAAAAACCCCTTTCTTCTAATTAGGTGACAAGAAGCAAGATTTTGCCAACTAGTAGCTTAGAGTAGCTCTCACATTTTGTGATTTTAAGGTGAGAATCCTCCAACTTGATATTTGGATTATAGCCATTTGTATATTATTGAACCTCGATAAGGGCTTATCATTTTAGTTATTAACTTGTACAAGCTATTCATTATTTGATTGTGTGCCTTACAAGGTTCCACCACTCTAGTACTTGACTCGATTATAGCTTACTTGTTAATTGTGAATCCCTGAAAGGGTCATCCGCTTTGGGTTATTATTTTGTATATGCTTACTCATTAACTATTGAAACCTTATGCGGTTCCATCGATTTAATACCTATCATTATTTATCATCATCTTTTAAATGTTGAACCCTATGAGGTTCTATCGCTTTGGTACTTATATTGATCAAATTATATCTATTATTAATTATTGAACCCTGTGAGGTTTCCCCAATCTATTTGTTATATATTTCAAAAACCCCTGTGAGGGTCTACCGATTGATATTTACTTTGTGGAAGCTTATTTAGTATTGTTGAACCCTGTGAGGTTCCATTAACTTAACACTATCTTGTTCATCGTTATCTATTGATTTTCAAAACCTATGTGATTCTATCACTTTGATTATTGCTGAATACCCTATGAGGTTCTACCACTTCAGTAATCGTTTGTGTACCCCTATGAGGGTAAATCTCGCTTGAACTCATGATTTGTATTAGTTAACTATTTATATACCCATGTGAGGGTTTGTTCAGTTAATCGTACCTTGATTCGAATTGATCATTTCTGTTCTAATGCCCAAAACATCTTGTTGTCATATTCGATATTAATCAAATTGAATATGTTTAGTTATCACATGTTTGGCCTTGCTGACTTACATAAATTGTCTCAAAATCGTTGATTTGCCAGGTCAACATATTTGAATCATACTGATAAGTTATTCCTAACGGTCAAGCTTGAGACATGCTATTAAGTGAATATTATTCTGTATATCATTTGACTAGCCTTGTCAGCTTATTTGAATTATATTGTTAAGCTTATTATGTAGTTCCTAGCTATTAAGCTTCGGATGTGCTGATGTGTCTGAAATTAAAAAAAATACAAAAAATTGATAAGCCTAATATGTTAATCCCAACTGTTATGCTCAAATGTGCTGTTATGGTAAGCTTGATATGTGGATCCCAGCCATTGAGCTTGGGACGTACTGTTATGTTAATCCCAACTGTTGAGGTTGGGATATGTTGTTATGTTAATCCTAGCTGTTAAGCTTAATATGTACAATTATGATTGATTTGACTGGAAACTATTATTAACTAAACTATTATCAATTGTATTATTATCAATTGTACTATTGTCAACTGTATTGTTTCCGATTGTATTGTTAACAACTATTCTGTTATTTGATTGATTTCTTATCTGACTATTCTGTTATCTGATTGTTCTGTTATCTTATTGTATTGTTATCTGATTGTTCTGTTATTTGATTGCCTTACTATCTAACTATTCTGTTATCAAATCGATATTACCAAGCAGCTATGCTTAAGCCATTGAACTTTTAATCAATTGTTTAGTATAAGGAGGATCAAATATGCGTGATGTTTTTAGTTTAATTGAAATGCATATACTATTGGGATTGTTATTCTTAATTGTAGTCTACTCAAGGAGTAAAAAGGCTAGAGTGGTTTCCCAATTTAAATCGGACTGATGTTCTGGGCTATATAAGTCAATGATAATGCCTCCTAACTGTGATTAGTTCAGATGCCCCTACACCTCCCGAATATGATAGATCGAGATGATTGGGCCGATGAGCCGACGATTACAATTCTAAACTAGTAATGACTAATAGTTTAAATCAATAATGTTTTTATTCTGGCATATTAATGTTTTCTTTGTTTTCATGCCAGTAATACTCTATTGAATTACTGATTCTACAACAAATTCATGTGATGTTGCTTATCATGCCTCACTGAGTCTTTATGACTCTCCCTCCTATGTATTTCTTATTTTTCCCATTTAGGATTTGATAAAGGACTTGACCTTCAGGTTTGAATTGGAGGATATATTTGGTAATGGGATAAGTGCTTGCGCATGCTTCTGAGATCACCTAGACATCAGGCCTTGACTTAGAGAAATTATGATATGATAAATTGAATTAAAGATCTGCAACATATATAAATTGTGGTTAATGATATCAGACGACTGGTTTGTATATATTGTGATTATGGTATCCTAGTAGTGCTAATTTAAGTTGTAAGCATATGGCTATCGTTGGAGATTGAGAAAAAAAATTTACGGGCCAACTGAATATGAAGTCTGCATGACTTAAGACTGATTAGAGTAGTACCTTTAGCTGAAGCAGGCACTTTTCAAATGGGTACTTACAGGTGATATCAGAGCTTGGATTTGGAAAGCTTAAGCTAGCTAGTACATGATCTTTGGATTTGGAACTCTTGGATAGCATAGTTATACTAGACTTTGGAATTGCTTAAGATATGAACGAGCTAAAGAACATTTGAGCTACATTAAGATTATGATCTTCGGTGAAATTCAAGGATGCTAGAGAATAAATTAAAATTAGGAATCATCTAAAATGTAAGCACTCAGGATAAGGAAAACCTGAGCTATTGTAGGATCTGATACTAGGGTATGATTTTTGGATTGTGTGAATAAGCTTGATTATGGAAATGCTTTGGATATATATACTTGAGTTAAAGAATACCTGAGTTATGTCAAGGTATGATTATGACATGTGAAATTTTAGGCAAGAAACATATGGTTTGATTATGGAATTGAATAAGATGTGAATTTTTGGGATAATGCTTGACATTAAAGAAGTAAAGGGTTATGGCAAGGGTGGCCAACTAGTGTATGACCTCTTAGTTCTAATATGTTAGATATATGAACGTATAGTGATATTAAATGAGGATGATAAAGATATTGAATCCATTATCACTAATGTGAAGGAATTAGAGCTAGATGATTTAGTATCTATAGATATGTTTGTACATATGTACATAAGGTAGTAGTAGCTTCTGACTATTAGGATGCATAGTATTAGCTGGGTTATCTAGACGTGTAGGGCGATACCCTTATACTTGCGTTAATATTTTGGTTGCAATTAAATGAATAGTTAGCTGAGCCAGTTTTGAGAACCTTAAACCTATATATATATATATATATATTACTTCATAACTTGATATATATATATATATATACATGAATTCTATCCTTGAATATTTGACACAAATTTCCTTTCTTTTACTGTTATGAACTTATTGAATTTTGTTAAACTTTCTTCTCTCTTCTTTTACTCATTTTAAACTTTGAGAAATTCAAAAGGGTTAGGGATTGAGGTATTATTTCAATTCATGATCGCAAATGTAGGGATATTTAGGAAATATTGAAAATGTGATCACTTCAAATGAAAGTGATGATGTACCTGGACTAGCCTAGGCAAGTTGTAAAGAAAGACCACCTAGTCGATAGGCCAATATACCATGAGCTCCTCATAGGAAGTAACTATTTATCAATAGCTTTTGCCGAATGATGAAGTTTCACAAACTCTTCCAATTGACCAACCAACTATAAATCCACTGACGGAACCTATTTATCAAGGAAAACAGAGGTTTAGACAACATAAACATCAGCCAGATGGTAAAGCAGGGGTGGAAAATGTGGTTGATGAGGATCGAGCACTAGAACAATTTCACCACTTGTAGCCCCCAAAGTTTCTAGGAGAGCCAGATGACAAAAAGGCTGCGATGTGGATTAAAAGCCTAGAAACGATATTTGAGACCCTACAGTACCCTAATGAGTAGAAGATTTGATATGCTACTTTCCTCCTAGATTGACCGCAAATGGGCCGCTATAAGTACCCATAGGACTTGGGAGAACTTCACCAAGGAAATTATGGACAAGTATATACCTATAGTGGTTAAGCAGGGGAGGGAAAGAAAGTTCATGAATTTGATTTAAGGAAACTAGTTCGTCAATTAATATGAGGCTGCTTTCAGTCTATTCATTTAGTATGCTCCCTATATATTGGAAAATAAAGGTCGACAAGCTTAATGATTCATAAAAGGATTATGATCAAAACTTAGACGAGGTCTGGCCATTTGTGATATGTCAAATTTCAATCAGGCGGTAAGCAAAGCACTGTAGTTGAAGTCAAAACTACAGGAGATTCGAAAGATTGAAGATAAGGGCCAAAAATAAAAAATGCATTTTGATGGACAAGACAACCCTAAGAGGAAATAGCCAAAATTATAGATTAGAGGCCATAATCAATGAACACTCCAAGTTGGCAAGACTGCAAATTTTGCTTAAGGGGTGACACAAAAATAATGTGGATTCTGTAAGAGATTTAACCATGAGGAGTTTAGATGTTGGAAGAAGCAAGGCAAGTGCACAAGTTGTCATAGCAACCAACACTTCTTAAAAGATTGCCCCAAGAGAAAAGGTCCAACACTAGTAGAAAAAGGAAAACAAGTAGCTTAAGGTTCTCAAATTTCTTGAAGGTCAGATGAGAGTTTGATACTGCATATTTTGACTTAATACCCAGATGGAGTCTAAGGAGCAACAAAAGTATCGTTCGTGATTGTACCAAGTATATTTAGTGTTGTGAACCTACAGCCAGTTGTTTGGAATGTATGACTTATTATGAAGTCTAGTATGTTAAGTTTGAACCTGAATTCTCTTTGATGTAAATGTTATATAAGTATGAACTTGTGATGTTATTAATCGTTTATTGCTAATGGTTTTGTGTCTATTAAATAATGGTATGTTCTCAATCATGTTGAAATTAAAGATCTTTTGGATATAGAAATGAGATGTGATGATGTGCATAAAGATTACTTTATCAAAAAGAAGCACGAGATACTTAGTGTTTTTTTGGGATCACCAAGCAAGTTTAAAACTTGTTATTATGATAGTTCAACTTGCTTCCTATAAGTTTTATCGTAGAAACTAGGAGAAAACTTTAGGTGACAACGAATAACAAAACCATGATTTTGGAATTTTAGACAACCCCAGAAAAAATAAGGTGGCACCATGCACTTTAGTAAGAATGGATATGTTGGGGAAACTAGGAATAGGATTGCAGAGATAAGTGCAGTCCGAATTATAAGATAAAATGTGATAAACCCAAGCTAAGGATATATGGATGTTGAAGAAAAAGGAAAAGATAGAGATTTTGAGAAGTTTGAGTTCAATACCAATATTCAAGGTATCTTCTATTATGTAAAACATTGTGTGCTAAAAGAAATGGAAGAGAGATTGTTAGTAAGGCACACAAATTGAGAGATATGATGTGTTCAAGAGGCATGAAAAATGCATCAAAACTTGAAAAAGTAATTTTAGCATAATGTTGTAAAGAGATAATGTAGATCAATTGACCGAATCTAATTATTTTCTGTTAATCAAAACAGTACTCAGATGAGAATCTGGGGACCAAATTCTCTTAAGGGGGGAGGAGTGTAACACCCCTAAAATTTGGTATTTTGAAAATAATGATTCAAAATTCAAGATATAAGTTCATCGAATTTTAGGGCTCGAAAAATAAATAAAAATGATTTGATTGTAAGAATTTTGAAAGTTTTGGGGTAGATTCAAAAATTGAGGAAAACTTGATTGACCAATATTTGGAAGTTTTGTGGGTCAAAGTGGGATTATTATTAGTCAAAAGAGTCAATGTGAGGCAATAAAAAGTCTTAAGGTTGAAAAGAAGACACTCAAAACTTGAAAGGACTTAATTGGAAACTGGATTAAACTTTTAAGGGGTCAATCTGTGAATAAGAAAAGATTAAACCTATAAATAGTGGAATTTTCAATTTGTCCCATTTTTCATCTTTTTCTTCGCCAACACCACCGTGTCTTCCTCCTCTAACCACTTTTTTAAGTAAATGATAGAATCTATCATATTATATACCATTTTGCTCCTCTCAACTTAAAGAACTCAAATATACCAATATCTAGTAGAACTAACCATTGTAGCAGCCAAAACTTTAGCTCAAAGTTACAGCCACGACATTGGTGAGAGGTTTCTCTATTTTGAAGATGGAAGCTTGAGTATAACTACTGCATTTTGTTGGGCTCGACTCAAAGATCACGACAGTAGCTTGAACATCCAAAATGGACCATCGATGACACAGTAATTTGAAGAAAATTGAGTAGCAACATTGGTGATGGGATTTTGATTTTCTAGCCAATTGACCAGCCAAATGATGTCAGAATCCAAAATTATTTTAGGGGTTTGGTTCATGGAGTTGAGGAGCATCTTCTAGTGGTGGTGGTAAAGTTTTCCACCGGCAATGGCTGACGACAGTGGCTAGGCGACAATGGCAAAGAGACTAATTACTCATCTCAATGCAGCAATTGCATACACATGGGTTGATCGTGAAGATTCCCTAATAATAATGAGAAATTATGGTAAATGGCCAAAAATGGGTTTAAGTTGTATCCATGTGTATGTATATACCTTCCAAGCTTTACAACGCTTTGTATAATCGAGAAAAATGCACGATTTGATTGAAAATATAGAGTCATGCATACAATTACATAAGTTAGTGTGCCCGAGTTTGAAATGTTATATGATAATCTTGGGTAATTAAAGTTAATTAGGTAATTAGGTTCTAATTTTGTATAAATGAGTACTAAGTGGAGAATTTGGACTATTAATAATAGTTGCATTAATGTAATTGGCTTCGTGTAACATTACAAGATTAATTCTATAATTAAAGTCCCAATTGTATATCTCTATTGAAATCGATGCAACCCAAGAATATTTTTCATAATAAAGGTATAATTAGGAATAATACCTATTGATTATGTCGAGGCTAATCACAAAGGAATAGCACCAATAGTATAATGTCTAGTTTAGATTGTTATTCGTATGATTATGATTATGAGGACAATGGGGATTTTGACAGAAATACCTTTCTTCTAATAAGGTGACAAGGAACAAGATTTTGTCGACTAGTAGCTCAGAGTAGCTCTCGCATTCATGATTTTAAGGTAAGGATCCTTCAACCTGATAATTATTTTGATTACAGCTATTTGTATATTATTGAACCCCTGTAAGGGCCTACCATTTTGGTTATTGACTTGTATAAGCTATTCATTATTTGATTGTATGCCTTATAAAGTTCCACCAATCTATTAATTAACTTGATTACAGCTTACTTGTTAATTGTGAATCCCTATAAAGGTCTCCCTCTTTGGATTACTATTTTGTATAAGCTTACTCATTAATTATTGAAACCCTATGAGGTTCCATCGATCTGATACTTGTCATTATTTATCATCATTTTTTGAATCCTGAACCCTGTAAGGTTCTATTGTTTGGTATTTGTATCAATCGAATTGTGTCTATTATTAATTATCGAACCATGTGAGGTTTCCCCACTCTATTTGTTATCTATTTCAAAAACCCTTATGGGGGTCTACTAATTGGTATTTACTTTGTGAAAGCTTATTTAGTATTGTTGAACCCTATGAGTTTGTATTAACTTAACACTATCTTGATCACTGTTATTTGTTGATTTTTGAACCTTATGTGATTCTATTGCGTTGATTATTGCTGAATACCCTTTGAGGTTCTACCGCTTCAGTAATAGTTTGTGCACCCCTCTTATTTGAACTCATGATTTGTATTAGTTAATCATTTGTATACCACTGCGAGAGTTTGTTCAGTTAATCATACCTTAATTTGACTTGATTGTTTCCATTCTAATGCCCATAACATCTCGTTGTCATATTTGATATTGATCAAATTAAATTCATTCAACTATCATATGTTTGGCTTTGTCGGCTTACATAAATTGTCTCTAAACCATTGATCTGCCATGTCGGCATATTTGAATTGTACTAATAAGTTGTTCCTAGCAGTTAAGCTCAGGACATGCTGTTAAGTGAATTATTATTCTATATATTATTTGGCTAGCCTTGTCACCTTATTTAAATTGTGTTGTTGAGCCTGTTAATTTGTTCCTAGCTACTGAGCTCAAGATGTGCTAATATGTCTAAAATGAAGAAAATAAGGAAAATTGATAAGCCTGATATGCGAATCTCAGCCGTTATGCTCAGGACATGCTATTATGATAAGCTTGATATGTTGATCCCAGTTGTGGAGCTTGGGTTGTGCTGTTATGATTGATTTGACTAGAAACTATTATTGACTAAACTGTTATTGATTGTATTGTCATTGACTATACTGTTATCAATTGTATTGTTACTAACTGTACTATTGCCAATTATTCTATTATCTGATTGATTTGTTATCAACTGTTCTGTTATCTGACTATTCTATTATCTAATTGTTCTATTATATTATTGTATTGTTATCTGATTATTCTGTTATTTGACTACCTATTATCTAACTGTTCTGTTATTAAACTGATATTGCCATGTTGTTATACTTGAGCCATTGAACTTTTAATCAATTATTTGGTATAAAGAGGATCAAATATGCTTAATGTTTTTGGTTTAATTGAAATGCATATACTATTGAGATTGTTATTCTTAATTGTACTCTACTCAAGAAAAAAAAAGGCTAGAGTAGTTTCCCAATCTAGATCGAACTAATGTTCCAAGCCATATGAGCCAACAATAATGCCTCCCAACTGTGATCGGTTGAGATGCCCCTACATCTCCTGAATAGGATCAGTCGAGATGACTGGGCTAATGAGCCAACCATTACAGTTCCGAACTGGCAATGACTAATAGTTTGAATCGTTAGTGTTCTTATTCTGGTATATACATGTTTTCTTTATTTTCATGCCAGTAGTACTCTATTGAATTACTAATTCTTCAACAGATCCATGTGCTATTTCTTATCATCCCTTATTGAGTCCTTAAACTCACTCTCCTATGCATTTCTTGTTTTTTCCAGACAGATTCAATGAGGGACTTGAACTTCAGGTTTGAACTAAAGGATATATTTGGTAATGGGATAAGTGCTTGAGTGTGCTTTTAAGATCGCCTGGACATCAAACCTTGACTTAGAGAAATTATGATATGATAAATTAAATTAAAAATCCGCAACATGTATAAATTGTGGTGAATGATATTAGATGACTGGTTTGTATATATTGTGATTATGGTATCCTAGTGGTGCCAATTTAAGTTGTAAGCATGTGGCTGTCTTTCAAGATTGGGGAAAAAAATTTATGGGCCCATTGAATATGAAGTCTACATGACTTAAAATTGATCAAAGTAGCACCTCAAGCTAAAGAGGCACCTCCCGAATGGGGCGTTATGGACCTCCTTCATGGGAAAACTTTGTCCATGATTTCAATTTCTTGTTTTTCTCATGCTTATTTAGTACTTAAATAACCATCTAATTATTCCCATTAATTCGACCAGGCTACTGTGGAAGATGCCCTTGTTTGTATCTTAACTCTTAGATGCTCCATTGACATTCTAAGGGATGTTCATGCCGCCAAGGAACAAGGAAAACCATATGTTGTGGTTTTTGTTAGAGATATTGGAGTTGGAAAATCTACAAATCTTCCTAAGGTTAGTCCTAATAAGCATGGATTTCATGATTTTTCCCACAATATCCTTTGTAGGTTGCTTACTAGCTTCTGCAACATGCAATGTCATGATGGCTGCTTGTGACACATTCAGATTAGGTGCTGTTGAGCAATGGCATACCCATGTATATAGACTCTAGGTAGGCAACACCGCCATACTTGTGATTTACTTAGAGATTTTGATATCACTGCAGCAGCACTAATTTAGATGATAAATGATCTTTAGCCATCAGATTCCAATATTCGAGAAGGTTTATGAGAAGGATCCAGCAGTTGTGGCAAAAGAAGCAATTCAAAAGGTCAGTCGAAATGGTTCAGATGTTGTTCTAGTTGATACAGTTGGAAGAATGCAGGTAATTGGCATATTGTCCCTCTTGGACATGCATTTTGCTATTATCTTCTATTTTGTTTTGTTATATCAAAATTTTGCAGAATCTAATCTTCTCTCCTCTGGCATGTATTTATCCATATTATCGATATTTTGTAGGATAATGAACCATTGATGCGCGCTCTATCCAAGCTTATTTGTGTGAACAATCCTGATCTAGTCTTGTTTGTTTGGGAGGCACTTGTGGGGAATGACGCAGTAGACCAGCTATCCAAGTTTAATGAGGTTAATTTTATTTTTATTCTACTCAGTTTTCACATTATGTATGTATAGTTCTTATATATGCATTTTATTGATAGATTTTCTTAAATGTACTGTAGAAATTAGGTGACCTCTCACCCTCACCCAATCCCAGATTGACTGGCGGAATCCTGCTAACTAAGTTTGATACAATTGATGACAAGGTAAACACATGATATTATTTTGTCCTTTTGTTAAGCTCTTATAAGTTTTTCAGTCGGATTTCTTTTTTTAAACATTTTACTTATTATTTGCATAATAAATGGTTTAGGTGGGAGCTGCATTGTCAATGGTTTACATTTCTGGAGCACCCATCATGTTTTTTGGATGTGGGCAGTCAAATACCGACTTGAAGAAGCTGAACATCAAGTCCATCATGAAGACTCTCCTTAAATAAGAATATTAAGATATGCTATTCTACAACTTTTGAGTTAAATTTGGATGTGTGTTTGTTTTAACTAGTATCTAGATCTGCATCTGAGCTTTGCTCTGTGTGTGTGTGTGCATGTGTGCACTTCCCCATATGTGATCTCACTACTTTGCTAATAAAGGTGAATTGTTTCACTAAATGCAGTTTTAACTTTTTTATATCAATGCCTGGTCTAGACTTGCTCATTAAGCTCTGTCCTATTTCCCTTTCTTTTTTTTTATAAATTCAAATTTTGGTTTGCTTCCGGTAAAACAACCTATCAACAATCAGATACCAATTGAGGGTGTATGGATTTGATTGGAGATAAGTAACGATCAAAAAAAAGTTGCAATAGTTTGTAAACCGTATAATTAAAAAAAGAGGGGGGG
>JACGDI010005313.1:332508-356329 GCA_014898725.1 Jacaranda copaia | reverse complement strand
CCCCCCCCCCCCCCTTTTGAGGTTAGGACCAATTATAACAAGGTCCAAAGGTTTCATGAAATTAAAATATATAATTTTTACCTACTTATTTTAGATATTTTTCACTATTTAATATTTTTTTAAAATTTTAGTTTTTTTATGATTTTTATATTAATTAATTGTTAGTATGTTGATATTAATTTTTTTTATATTTATTATTTTAATATTACATAATATGTAATTCAATTAATAAATATATTTTCCATTTAATATAATTAAATCAATTAAATTATGTATATAAATTATTTTAGATTTTTTCACAGTTTAATATTTTTTTAAATTTTAGATTTTTTATTATTTTTAATTAATTAATTATTAGTATTTTAGATATTAATTTTTTTATTAATAAATAAATTGAGCTAAATTTCATTATATTATTTTAGATGTGTTTTTATTTTAATATTATAGAATATATAATTTAAAATTATGGTCATAAAGATAATAGATTTTAAATTTGTTTTTTAACATTTTACTTATTTTATTTCTTAATTAATAAGTAATTTCAACTTAATCTAATTAAATTATTTTAATTATAACCATTATTTTGATATCACTAATTATTATGTAATCTAAAATTATAAAAGCTATTTTATGTAAGAGATGAATTTAATATTTATTTTTTAATTTTTTACTTATTTTCTTTTTTAATTAATAAATAGTTTAATTAAACTTAATTAGATTATTCAACTTAAATTTAAAGATTATTCAATATTTATGAAATTTTATTAATAATAAAATATATTTAAATTTATTATGTGTAATTTAAATAATGTTAAAATTACATTCTTGTGGTATGAAAAATATTACAAGCAGATCCAAGGATAATTTTGTCTTAAAAATAACCATAATAGTAACTAGGGGCATTTTCAGATTTTCATGCAAAAATTTTGATTACATCAGCATTTTTTGGACAGTGGCTAACGGATTCTCAAAAATGAAAGACGGAGCAAAACCTTAGGGGAGTATTTATAATTTCATCAAAGCTTTAGGTTTATTTGTAAATAGGCCAAACCTAAGGGGATCTGTATAATTAACCCTTACATAATTGTGGTCAAACACCTTTACATTATATATAATGGTATAAATCTCTCTTACTTTTTGAGCTTCTTCTACAGTACAGTTCTATGTTGGAGCATTTTCTTCCCTTTGTTCTATAAATTTTTATCTAGATACTATCTTAACTAGATTTTTAAAGCGAACCATTTAAGTGTTGACTTTCTTTATAAGCCTTATTTGTAATATTTATTTTGATATGTTTAATTTTTAGTAGAGTTTAAATTTGTTGAAAACTTTATATGAATTGAATAAAGAAAGACATTATCGCTACATCAATAAAATTCTTTCAACGCATTCAGTTTTAAGTTAAATGTCTCAAAGTATTGTAGCATTCATTAAAATGTTATAATTTCTGTAATGACTTTTCAAAAATTTATTCAATAAATTAAAAATTGGCTTTTTTAACATGCATTAATTAAAGGGTTAATTACAGGTACATCCCATGAGGTTTGGGCTAAATACACAAACTACCCTTGAGATTTGCGAAATTACAATTACCTTTCCTGGGGTTTGTCTTTGTCTAACAAATAGACCCAACCGTTAGTCAAATTAATGATTTTGCTGATGTCAGCATCGACATTTTCTAAAAATCCAATTTTGCTCTTACTTTGACTGGATTTGACTGTTTACCATGTGACTAGACCAAAATACCCTTATGTGTCATGCATGTGTGGATCTACAAGTAATATTGAAAACACTAAAGGGGGATTATTGTAAGAAATTAAACCAATGGTTAATGTAATGGTAGGAAATTAATTAAGTAAAATAATTAATTTAAATAATTATTTAAAATAATTAATTATTATTATATTAACTAAAAGTAATAAATATCAACATTTGTCTTTTTCATTTTAATATAATCTTTTAGCGGCTGAAATTTATTTGTAAACTTTGAAGTTACTTATAACAAACTGACATGAATGATTAGTTACATAGAGCCCCCTTTGAAAAAATCCTACATTACATTAACTCTCCCTTCTCAATTTTATAACTTGCAATATCATACCTTGAAATAGGCAAAAACATAACAATCCAATAAACTATTTTACATTCCATCAATCAAATATTCAAATGTTATGAACTACACAAATTTGCTTCACATAATAAAGCCTTGTACAATTCTAAAGGGTTGTACAAAAAGATAAACTAACTGCAAAAAACATCAAGCAAAAGTTGTGCACTTGGTTGATGAATCCTAAGTTTAAGATGACAAAAAATAGTGAGAATAAAGCATTGATCATTATCCTCCAAAACTTTCATCAAAACCCCTCTCCTACTTCATTAGCTCCTCCAGTACATGCATCATCACCTCTTCCAACTGCACCATCTATATAGCCCCTATCTCCACTTGCACTAGCCATAATTAATTCCACAATTCTATCAAAAGTAGCATAAAATCCATCATCAAAGTCAATATTGTCATCTGCAAATAGGGGTGTAAACAAATAGTAAACGAATTTGATATACTATTTTCATATTCGTATTCATTTAACTTTTTGAATATTCAGATACGAATACTAATTTGACGGATATTAAAAAATAATATCTAAATTCGCATTCGTCAGATATCGGTTGAATTTGGATATATCCATATCCGATTATAATTATTCAAATTTATTCAGATTTTATTAAATTTATCTGTATTCGAATTATTTTTTTATATCCATATTTGATGATAATTATTTAAATATCTATTTACAAATATCCAAATACATAAATCTATGAACTTATAACAAATACATATTTTAATTAATAGAAGAAATTATATAATTTCATTAAAAAAAAAGCACTCAAACAAATAGTATAATTTCTAATTAATAATTGACTTTATAATTGATTATTAGTGCTTAATAAAAATAATGATATTTAAATATATTAATATAAAGTCAATCAATAATAATTGCGTTGATTAACTTTATTTCTTCATTTTTTTTCTCTATATTACAATATCGTTTTTAATCTATTCTTTTTTCTTCCCAATTCTTCAATTATAATTTATATAAATACATATATGAATTATGATAGTTTTATTAAAAAATATAAATAATATATTATTTAATAAATATGTATTTGGATCAGATATTAAACAGATCGGATACGCACTTACCATATCCATATCCATTTATAATCGGATATGGATAATATCCGCTTTAAACGGATGCGAATAAATTTTGTATAAATGAATACGAATGCAAACGGTAAATAAATTTTTGAATATCCATTTATAGCCCTATCTGCAAGTCCTCTAGCAGTAGGGGCATTTCCTTTAACAACGAGGCTATCTCCAACTGCAGTAGCCAAACGTGAATACTCTTAAATTTTAATCACATTCCAATAAAATATAACAAGTAACACCCTTAGAAGGCCACAACACGACATTTAATACCCTTAAAATGTTTAAAACATTACAAATAGCATCCTTACAAGTTTTGAAACATTACAATCGACACCTTAATCGAAGTTCAGTGCAAATTATATGAAACAGAGCCAACAGTGAATACCCTTACAATTTCATCACATTCTAATAAAATATAACAAATAGCACCTTCACAAGGCTTCAACACAACATTTAATACCCCTACAATGTTTTTCACATTACACTTAACACACTTGGAACTGATACACATTTCAACATAAACCATACCAAATTCTCTAATTACAGAAAGTGAAAATTAGGAAAAAAAAATCAAGATAACAATACTTTTTGCCTATTTGTCCTGAATGTCCATGGTCTATCTACGGTAAAACCACCAAAAATCTCTTCCAAGCATGCAAACAAAAAGCTGCAAAAATCTTCGCATTCTGCCTCGACAACCGCAAATGCTACAGGAAATAGCCCATTCCATCCAAACCTACAACAGCTAGTAGAACACCTCTACAAGACCCTTAGAGATGACACCTATCAAATCCTAAAAAAGGATTATAGCCACTCAAGAAAACCCTATTCAAATCATGGTTTTGACAAATGACATCAAATCCTACAAAATATAACTACACATTTATCAATAAACATTCCAACACATAATATTATGTCAAAAAACTACAAATACCACATTTTGGAAACAAAAATAGGTCACCCACCACTTTAAAATTACAAAATAATAACACCCAACACAAAACACAACTAAAACTAACTTGATCTAACAGAAAAATATGGGAAAAAAAAAGTTGTGAAAAAACTTGCCCATACCTTTAGGAGCCATTTTCGTTTGAAAATGGGAAATGCCACCAAAACTTCATGATAGAGGGAGTTGGTGTGCACGATCAAGAAGAATCCATAGGTTTTTTTGAGAGTTTTATTGGCGAAAAACGAGCATGCACCACCAGTGAGGGGACGAGAGCAGAAGGGTTTGAGCGGGAGAGATGAACGATGGAGGGAAAAGAAATATGCCCGTCTATGCTCTTCACACACAAAGGGACTAAAAAGACTTTTTATTTTTTTTGTTTTTTTGTTTTTTTTCCTGAATAAGTAAGGGTATAATGGGCATTTCACACCTTCCCTCACTGTTTTTAAATGGCTTTTATTGCTAGGGGAGGTAATTGTAATTTCTCAAACCTCAGGGATAGTTTTTGTATTTAACCCAAACCTCAAGGAAGGTCCTTGTAATTAACCGTTAATTAAAATCTTCTGTAAAAATGCTCTATCAAATGTATGCATGAAATTGATGGCATTATTCTTCTGTATGCTTTTTATGATTCAGGACAAACTAACATTACACTGAACACTAAAATAAATATAATAAATGTGTCTACTAAACTATAAATAAACGAGTAGATAAAGTGTGAAAACTAATAAGAACATTGAAATGCATTACAATAAAACTTGGATCTATAAGAATTGAATGGATAACTTTTAACCTCTATCGATATGCATTAAAATTTATCATTTATGTAAAAGTAAAGTTGATATCATGTAATTTTACTTTTGTTTTGTGATTAATTAAGTAATTTATTCTTGATAATGTTTTGAAATTCATATTTTTATGCTTTTAATTTATGAATAAAATACCTTTCTTCTTATTCATTTTATCATTGCTAATTTTTTTTTATGTTTATTCACATATACACTCCAAGAATTTGTTAACATTCAAACTCCAAACTTTACATTTATATATGTGAAGATAATATCATTAGGTCAACTACCAATCAACTTATCATCGGTAAATATATATGACTCTGCTTTTCATTAAGATCAAAGAGTAACATCATTAATGGATTATGTATAAAAATATTTGTATGCTTATAATCTTTATATTTTTCTTTTATCTTTTTATGAGAGCACTCTTTTAAAATTCTTATTGGCTAGTACATAATGGATCAAAATTCTCTTATAAAGCTTTGTAATTATGTGGATACACCTCTAATTATTACTATTAACAATCAATTAGTGGGGAAATAATAATGGTGGTCAATAATCTTTTTATCGTTTATTTCCAACATCTCCTAAGTCAAATCTTCTTTATTTCTACATTAAAAGCAATGAGCAAATTTTCATTCCCTTTTCAGTTCCGGTAATGATAAAATAATGACATGAATCTGCTCAAATTTTCTAACCATAAAGATTAATTAACCTCTAAGTAAAAATCGAATTTTGTTTTGATAATTAAGTAAATTCGGTTTCAACCTTCAAATAAACCCCCAAAATTCTCTTCACACACGAGCCTCTCACGTGATCCCAATTGCAACCTCGAGAATCCCAAACCAAACCAAACAGTAGCTGAGTACGTGTGTATAAATGGCAGATGGGCACCAACCAAGAGCCCTACTCTGCCAAAATTCAATCTTTTTCTCTCTACTTCCATTCCCCCTCTCTGGATCAACAAATGGCTTCTTTAAGAACCCTTATTCCCTGTTTGGGGCTTCTACTTTTGCTGTCCATGATCAGCTTTTCTGACGCAAGGGAGTTTCAGGTTGGCGGCAAGGGCAGTTCTTGGGGAATCCCATCTTCTCCTGATGAGTTCAACAAATGGGCCCAAAGAAACCGGTTCCAGATCGGCGATTCGATTGGTAACATTTATTTTTTTTAGTTTTTTCGTATTAGTCATTCTGGGGATCTTGGTTTTACATTTTTCTTCTCTTGAATCTTTTTTTTTTTTTCATTTTTATGTGCCTGAATTTTCAATTTTCATGCATAATTCAATTAGCAAACTCTCAATTTGAATCTTTTTCTGTGTTTAAAGCCCTAGATTTTATTTTATACATTAGTGGTTTGGTCCTTTTAACTTGTGGACAGTTTTGAAGTACGTTGGCAAGACTGATTCTGTGCTACAAGTGACTGAAGAAAACTACAAAACCTGCAACAAATCCAATCCCATTAAATCCTACGACGATGGAAACACCAAAATTACACTTGACAAATCGGGTCCATTTTTCTTCATCAGTGGGGCTGAAGGCCACTGCAGCAAGGGTCAAAAGCTGGAGATCATAGTTATTTCTCCCAACCACGGCTCAAAGGGACATTCTCCGGCGGCTCCGGCGCCTTCTCCGGTCGGCAAGCACCACCATCTCGCCCCTGCACCGGCACCTGCCAACGGTGATTCTGGGCTGACGGCAGGGTTCATTGGCGGCATTGCGGCGGTGGGAATTTTGGTTTTGGTTTAGAAAGAGAATATATAGCTCATGAATTTGCATGGCATATAAGTTGTGTTACAGACTCTTGTTCATTTCTCGACTACATTTTATCGTTGTTATGAATTAATAGTCGCGATTCGGTTTATCTTAATATTTTTCAATTTCTTGATTCTAATATGAATTCTACTTGCAATTGTATTTGATTTTTCCTTTTCAATGCAATTTATTTATTTTTTTAAGGTAAATAGCATTAATTAACTCCTCAAAATCACAGAGTTGATTATTTTGGCATATCATCGCTATAAGTAACTTAAATGTACATTGCCCACCAATTTAAATTCATTATAATAATTTTCGCCTCAACTGCATTTTCAAGCTCAAAGGCTTATCTATTATTACCCCTTCTATTTTTTTCATTTTGAATTCTCTATTTTATTTTTTATTTTAATTTAATAAATACATATCAAATGTATTTGATTTAAAGTCAATTATTTTGTCAAAAATAATATTTAATATACATATTATATTTCTATAAAATAAAAAAATAAAATATAAATTAGAATAGAAAATTAAATTGCATTTTCTCCCCCTCTTTCCCATTCAAAAGCTATCCCTAATCATAAGTATAATTAATGCTGTACTTTTTTAGTCAAAATTCTGGCAAATGACAATGATAGACAACCCAATATTTATATAGTAATATAGTTGTTGAAATTGATGGATTAGAGCCGCGCCACAATGCCCAAAAACTTTTGTCGAAAATTTGGCTAGAAAAAATGCTATTATGAGGCAAAGTATTATAAGACCTGTACGAGAAGGCTTGTTTGATTGGGTATGTAGGATTAGGCAATATTTATATATTAATGATATATAAATTAGAAATGGTATTTAATATCATATTATTTATTATTTATTTTAATTTTAAAAATTAGTGATATCCCACACTTGATACTATATAATATTTGATTGGTAAGATTGCTAAATTGATTATACTTTATAATGTCCAAAATGTCTTAACATTTAATAAGATAAATTTTCAAAATAATGATTAGGGTTTTCATATGAGGGGTAAGAATAACTTTTTTGTTCTTTATCATATCAAATTTAAAATGATGAAAAATGGATCAAGCCATCTTGACTTGATCCATAAACTAGTTTGGCTCATAACACCATGTCATGTCACAAAAGTATCATAGGTCATAAAAATGTGAAGCAAACAAAAAATAAGACTTAAAAATGTATCTATCATACCTTATCATGTGAAGCAAAAAAGCCCTTAAGGAATTAAAGTGTTTTAAATTACTTTTGGCTGGCAATGTACTAAAATGATCAAATTTGAGTGGTGAAGTGTCATTTACTTTTTTTTTATAATTTGAAAGGTTTTTTTAAAATATATATATTTTTTGTACGTGGCAATGATGAGTAGGAGATTCGTTTGCAAGATAATTTCCGTCTGATGTGGGATATTCATATATTTTAATTAGGATAAGTTGATAAGAACACACTTTAATTGTTCGGTAAAAAAATAACTGGATTTGATTCGTTTTCTTGTTAGTGATTTTCCTTCCATATTATTATCTGATGACAATACTTGCACATAACATTTATTTATTTATTTTTTTGACAAAATTCCAGGCCATTGACAGAGTGCGTATATTCATGATTAATTATGGTAATATTTTTTCGTACTTTCTCAAAATCTTCTTTAAATTAAGAATTTGCTTAAAAAAATATTTTAGCTAGGTAAAAGACTTTCGTTTGGTTTATTTAAAGCAAGAAAAACGAATATAAACTAGGAATTGATTCAACAGCTAAGTGTAATTTTAGACAAAGATATTGCTTGGTTGAGCAAAATCTTAGATTTACATACGTATTAATTTTAGGGAGAAACAAAAAAAAAAAGAATAAGGAAGCAAAACTAAGGTGGTGATTGGTATGTAGGAATGGAATGAGGTTGGAATGGAACGAAGTTGGAAATGAAAATATGTTGGTATAAATTATCCTATAATAGGTATGTATAAGGAATAAGAAAGAAATGGAATCATCATTTCCTCTTTAATTCTACTCTAATGATCAGTAAATAGGAATTGCTAGTAGGAATGGAATAAATTTTTTAAATAATCAAATTACCCTTTTGTAAAAAATTATTAAAATAAAAGTATTTATTAGTAAAATATTTTTTATATATTGTCATAGATTTTTTTTTAAGTAAGTCTATAATTATGCAGTTTTAATACCACTTTTAATGTTATTCGAATTAAATTAGTAAATATATACATTTTATATGGTATCAACAAGTTATATATGTTTATGCAAAAAAGTAGAAACACAATTTCTTTAAAATTATTATTTTTAAAATTATAATTTAGTAAGTTCTTTTAAATTTTTCAATAAAATATAATTAAAAAATTATAAAATACAACTTTATAACTAAAGTGCTTAACTTTTTCGTGGTAAGGTTGGAATGATTTATTATACTTTTTTATAAGTTTAATTTGATGAATTGTTGATAGAATGGACAACTCTTCATTTATTAGTTTGTATATTTTTTTAGTCATTAATTTGAAGATATATGGATATAAATAATATTTTAAACTATATATATATATATATATATATATTTCATTAGCATGGCTTAAGTTAATGATACTTCTACTTTTTTATTATAAAAATTTAGATTTGCATAATTATTCTTATTTTTATTATTTATTATTTATTTTGGTTCTTATAATAATTTAATAATTTTTATAATATTACTAAAAAATATATGAATAAAATATATAATTAAATAAAAACACATACCAATAAAATAAATTGGAATATAATATCAAATATTTACAGAGTGAAGATTTCTTTTCTTAAATATAAAATATTTTGTTAAATTATAGAGTGTAATTTTGTTAAAAAAGAAAAAAAAATAGAGATTTATTCCTCATATATTGGGAATAGCTAAATTCATTGGCAATTGAGGGAATGACCAAACCCATTCTTTTGGAAAGGATTCCGATGAAAATAGGCAGTCTCATCTTTAAATTGTATCAATTATGAGTTTAGAAATGGATTTAAGAATTCCCATTTCATTCCTATCTCATTCCTGTGTAATGAAAACAACACTGGTTGGATTGGATTACGTTTTACGTGTTTTCTGTAATTATGATAAGCATTAAAAAGTCCAAGAAATTGAGGAAGAACCAATATATGAAGCATTTTTTCTTATTCAGTGAGGCTTGTAGGGAAACTTTTTATATGTATAATGTATTGAATATGAAAACTACGGTATGAATTGTTTGTAGTGCGTCAAAACCTACAACTAATGAAACTTAGAGGGTATTTGATTAAATTAATAATTTAAAACATCCTATAAATCTCTATAATATTTTTTAAGTTTTGAAAATGTTAAATTTTACTTTAAAAATAGATTTTTGAAATTTTTGAATAAAATAAAATTTTAAAACTTGTAAGATATTATTAATGATAATTTTATAATTAACTATAAGATAAAAACTTCTTATTCTTTTTAAAACCTCACATCTTATTTTGATAGTTTATAAAAAAAATTCTAAAAAATTTACTAAATTTGTTATAAATTCTCAAATATTATATAAAATATTTGAAAAATTTACAAACTCACCCAATCATGCTCTTAATTAACCTATAAACTAAGTTTTTATCACTAGAGAAATTCTAAGGTGTATGTGAATTCTTTTGTGGGTCTAGTTGTCAATTTCATAAAATTGCTCTTATATTACAGGAATTGCCCTAGTATCAATCCATAGTATATAATACTAGCATCAATTTGTTTTTCTACAAGGCAAGAATTTTAAAAGAATTCTCTCGCAAAACAAAGAAAAAAAAATTATGAAGATTAAAATGCATATGAATATTTTGTATACATATTCCATTGGCATATTCTTTTATCTTAATTAATGAAAAATATAAAATGAAATACTTAGCAACAACGAAAAAAGTACTCACTTAGAAAAGTATTTTAATCATAATTATTAAAATAAGGTTTTGAATGTGGATTTGTGAAATACTAATAACAAGATTTTGAGTATGAATTTGTGAAATACTAATAACAACTCATTAATTATAACATCCACATTTATCACTTACATTAATAAGATCATTCAACTTGTCAATTACACACAAGATAGATTTCAATCAAGTCTTATCATATTGCATTTAAGTATGTGTTTAAGTGAATGTTTGATTATAAATTACAAATGCATATTATTATATGATTATTATGATTTATGTTAGAAATTCTTGAATATCTTTTGCATTGAAATGTAAAGGAATGCTATTTTTCCCCCCCTTTCCATTTGCATTAGAGGATATGATACTACATGAAGTATGTTGCTATTGATTATCATTTGTTCATTTGCAAGATAAACTGCTTGATGTTTGTCATGTTTCTTATGTTGATCAATTAGAAGACTCCATGTCTAGTGGCTTGTAGTGCAAGTAGTATTAGTCTCTTTTATTATATGAGAGTCTCGTATTTGACCCGAATAGATGTCGTTTCTCTTAAAAAAAGTAGCGTTTTCCCCTAATTAGGTGGAAATGTCCATCATTGACTCTATACCTATCCTACTACAATTGAGATCATCTATTTCATGATTTATTGTTTTATCTCCTATTCTATTTTGTGAATATATAATATTTCCTTATAAAATAATTAATTAAAAATTAAATATAATTAATATATGTACAACAAATTGAAATAAGAGATTAAACATAAGATGGAATAGAATATCCAATAGGATTATATTGAAGAAAAATAAATCTTTCATTTCTTCTTCGTGATTTTTTATTTCCTATCACCATTTTTTGGCAATCCTTCATTTTATTGCGAGCATAATTCTTTGATTTTATTTCATTCTTTACATTTTTATATACATCAAGTTGCTCTTTTTATTTCAAGCAACTTGTTTAAACACTTGTATAATTAAGTTGTTGATCAATAAGTGATAAGACTAATGCATGCAACCATAAACTACAGGAAAAGAAAACTTGCATTGAAGTGAGGAAAAGCGCATACATATATACACGAAAATTAGCCAAAGAAAAAGGCACCTAACCTGCCAGCTGTCTAACAACTGACCCTAGCTACTCAACTAATCTGTTACCATAAATGATAAGTAATTCGCTACAATGACTATTGACAGAAAACCTAATATGCCCTCCTCCCTAAGATGGACTGTGGGGATTTACAACTGCCATCTTGGAGAGTATTTGTCGTAGAGATGAACCGGGTAGAGCCTTCATGAGTAAGTCAACAAGCTGGTGAGAGGTGCGGACTGGGAGGAGTTTAACGTCGCTGGCAACCATTTTATCATGGATGAAATGGCTGTCTATTTCAATGTGTTTGGTTCTTTCATGAAAGATGGGGTTAGATGCCAGGTGGAGAGCAGAATGATTATCATCGAAAATAGTGGCTGGAGTAGAGACGTTGAGCTGAAAGTCATGTAGAAGTTGGCGGATCCATGTTAGTTCACTAGTGACCATGGCCAAGGTGCGGTATTCTGCTTTTGCTGAGGAATGGGAAACTGTACTATGCTTTTTGGACTTTTATGAAATTAATGCATCGCCCAAGAACACGGAAAAACCAGTGGTTGATTTTTTGGTTTCTGTACAGGAAGCCCAAACTGCATCCGAAAAGGCACGTAAGTAGAGCTGAGAATGAGCTGGAAAAGTGATGCCTTGGCCAGGAGTGGCTTTGAGGTAGTGAAGTAGCTGGTGTGTAGCCTGGAGATGAGATGTAGAGGCGCGGCAAGAAACTGACTCAACTTATGTACTACAAAGGTGTTGTCTGGGTGGGTTAACATCAAGTAGAGTAATCTGCTGATGAGGCGTCTGTATTCTGTTGGGCTATGCAATAGCTAACCATCAGTGGAGTTGAGATGATCTTAGGGTCCATAGGAAAAATAACTGGTCTTGCACCAAGAAAACCAGTATCTTCAAGTAGTTGGAGAGTGTAGTGCCTTTGTGATAGAAAGATGCCAGTGGAGGAGCAGGCTATTCTAGACCGAGAAAATATTTCAGTGTGCCAAGGTCCTTGAGTTTGAAGTGATGCTAGAGAGAGACTTTGCATTGATCGATAGCAGTCTGAGAGAGTCCTGCAATGATGATATCATCAACATAGACTAGGAGAGCAAGTAATGAGGATTAAGAGCTATATGTGAATAAACTATAATCTACTTTGGACTGTCTAAAATCGAGACTAATGAGGACAGCTGAGAGTTTTGAATTCTATTGCCTGGAGGCTTGACGGAGCCCAAATATAGATTTATGAAGCCTGCGTACAAGTTTAGAGCAAGAATCGTACTGTGTTGTGACTGTGACATATCCAGGAGAGGTGCCATTTTTGCATTGTAGCAATAGAGAGGAGCATTCTAACGGTGATGAGTTTAGCTACAGGGGAAAAGGTGTCAAGAAAATCAATTCCTTCTCTTTATGTGTAGCCTTTGGCAATGAACTTGGCTTTGTGTATGTTAATTGATCCATCATCATTAAACTTGAGTTTGTAAACCTAATGGCAACCTATAGAATGTTTTCGTTACGACAAAGGGACTATTGACTATGTTTTATTTGACTCGGAGGCCTGAAGTTCAAAGTGCATTGCATCTTGCCATTCAGGTATTTTGACGACCTGGTGGAAGTATTGAGGTTCATAGTTGGAAAGACATATAGGAGGAAGTTTTTGTGACTGTGAGAGAAAGAGTTGTATGACAAATAGTTGGAAATAGGGTAAAGAGAATGAGTGGAAGGTTGATTGGAGGTTAGAAGGTTGAGATGATAATCCTTTAGGTATGATGGGGCTCTTGTGGCCTTAGAGGATCTAAGGGGAGCTAGATTCACTTGGGGAGAAAAAGTAGTGGTGTTTTGAGGTACTGATTCTATAATTTGAGAGTTGGTGTATGAGAGAAAAGAGTCAGGTGGGGATAGGAATGACATTATTAGGAAAAGGGTCCACTATAGTGTTAAGAACCTTGATTTGTTGGAATGGAAAATCCATTTCATGAAACACTACATTTCTGGAGATGATCATTTGCTTGGTGTGAAAGTTATAGAGTTTGTACCCTTTTGTAGCAGTAGGGTAGCTTAAGAAGACACAATGGTTTGCTCGAGGTTTAAACTTAGTTATAGGGCACACAAGGTAGAAGGGTAGGCGAGAGATCCAAAAACTTCGAGTTGATTGTAGTCAAAAGGTGTTTGAAATAGGAGTTTGAATAGGGATTTGTCTTTTGGAATAGGGGATGGTATGCAATTGACTAGGAAAGTGGCCATGAGAATGCACTCGGACGACAAGGACAGAGACAGAGGATTGTAAGCAGAGGGCTCGAGCCACAGTTAGTGGATGTTGGTGTTTCCTTTTAACCACGGAGTTTTGTTAGGGTGTCTCGACATAGGAAAGTTGGTGTATTACACCTTGTTGGGAGTAGAAGTTAGAAAGAGCAAATTCCTTGGCATTATCTGACCTTAATTTTTTTATTGTGGAATTGAATTGAGTGGATATGAGCTTAAAAATGCGAGGTATGACCATAGCCACTTTTGATTTCTGTTTGAGAAGATAGGTCCATGTGAAGCGGGTGCAATCATCGACAATGGTGTGAAAGAAGCGGTGACCAGTGTGAGATGGTATGTGGAAGGGACCCTAAATGTCAAGATGAACTAAATCAAAGGGAGCATTTGACAGATTATTGTGACAGACATAAGGAAGGCGCTTTTGTTTGGCTAATGGGCAAATATTACATCGGCAAGGATGCTCATTATCAATACATTTTAAGAAAGATTTCATTACATTGAGTTTTTTAAGGGACGGATGTTTGAGCCTATGGTGCCAAACAGTGGCAGAGATTTTATTCAGAAGACTAGAGAATTACAAGAGATATTAGTGTGAAAAGCATAAAGGTCACTGTATCTTTCACCCTTGCCAATCACATTCGAATTCTGGAGTTCCTGAATCACAAAATAGTCATGCATAAAAGTTATTTTTGAGAGTTGAATCTTTGAGGAGAGCAATAAACAATAGGAGTTGCAAGTTAAATTGTGGAACATATAGAACATTAAACAAGGTAATCTGAGGAGTAAGGTGAATATCTCCCATAAAGTGAACTGGAATAGTGGCACCATTCGGTAGAGAGACCACATAGTTTTGTATAGGGTTTAGTTTGGTGTAAAATGCAGCATTAGAGCACACATGTTTGGTAGTACCTGAGTCTATTATCCAAGAAGTCAATAAGGAGTTCAGATTGGGAGATTAAGAGACACATGTACTTGCGATATGAGTAGTGGTAGTGGCTTCAGTTTCTGCTAATTTGGTAGACTGAGTAGTCTGAGTAGATAGGAGACGCATAAGTTGATTACATTGAGTGAAACTCAGATTTTGAAGAAAGTTGCCAACAGTAGTAGGCTGTGATTGAAGATCAGAGACTTGGTTGGCTGAATTAGGAGCATGAGGTGGCTGAGATACAGTAGAGAGAATGGAAGGATGTTGTTGGTTTCTTGATATCTATGTAAGGAAGAATACCAATATGTCTCTGATGTTCTTCTTGAGATATCATAGAAAAGATCTTGCTGATCGGTGGAGGAGGATCAATAAGGAGATTTTGATTGTGAATTTGAGAGTAAGACTCATGTAACCCCATTAGAAAAGCCATGACATACTCACGGTGATAATGATCGAAAATCACTTTCATACTGCTGCAGTTACATTGTTCACAAGTGCGTGTAGGTTTGTAGACAGAAAGTTCTTCCCATATAGTTTTCAGTTTGGTGAAATAAACACTAACTGAGTGAGATCCTTGTGAATGATTGACGAGATCTCAGTGCAATTGAAAAATTCTCAGTCCATTTGATTGCTGGAAGCTTTCTTTGAGATCTAACCAAATTTCTCTAGCAGATTCACTGCAGATGATGCTGGCAGAAATGTCTTTAGAGACCGAATTGAGCAACCAAGATAAGACAATATTGTTATTCTGGAGCAACAGACTGAGTAAGAGAGGATCATCATCATCAAGTTTTTGTATAAAACTGTCCCTGAACCCTAGCTTGTTCTTGACGGAGAGAACAATCCGCATCGCTCGACTCCACGCCAGATGGTTATCGCCTGTCAATGATTATGAGACAAGCACCTAACCTGGATTATCAGAATGGTGGATGAAGAATGAATTTGTGTTGTCATCCATGGCGGGAGAACTAATTGAAGCAACTGAGGAACGAACAAAATCCATGAGAGGAAAACAGATTTGATAATGGTGGAGAGGAAGGAAGGAAACGTAGAAGAAAGGGAAGGGATCTGGAAACAACAGATTTATATGAGTGAGGGGCGCAGGGAATGGCCTTCTGATACCATGATAAGACTGATGCATGCAACCATAAACTACAGGAAAAGAAACTTGCATTGAAGTGAGGAAAAGTGAGTACATATATTCACGAAAATCAGCCAACGAAAAAGGCAACTAACCTGCTAGCTGTCTAGCAACTGACCCTAACTACTCAACTAATTTGTTACAATAAATGATAAGTAATTTGCTACAATGACTATTTACAGAAAACCTGATAATAAGAATGGCCAAACTTCGCCTTTTCACATTACCCCAAAAGCTTCTTTAGTTTCTTTTGTACATATATTTTATTATTTTTACTAATCAAATTAAGTTTTAACTAGATTTTACATTGATTGAGCAAGAAAAGTATTTGAGTTTGATTTATTAATTTGTTTAACCAGTCGAATTCAAACGATCATTTAGATATATGTCTTGCATTGAGTAAAAAATAATTTGATTTATGTTTTATGATTGTGTTGATAATTGAGTGACCTTGATTATTTGTTATGGTTCAGCAATTAATCATGTATTGAGTAGGTTGGGAAAATCACGCTCCTCAATTGTATGTAAGTCCAAATATGGCGAGTAACTTTTATGAAAGTGTGAATTTCACATCTCAAACTGTCAATTTATCTTTAAATAATTGCATATAAAACGAGAATAGTGAAAAAAATAAAGTTGTGATTGAAAGAAGGTATTTAAAACTTAATAAAAGATTTAGAATTCAATGTCTTAAATAACTTTAGTATTTGGAGGACTTGGAAAATCCACTAAAATAATGAAGAAAATAGCTCAAAATAAATATTAGATTGTGTTTGAATTAATAGGTTTGGAGTTAAGATTCCAAATTTATAACAGTAAATTCATCGAACTTGTATTCAATTTCATTTTATAATAGAATTCAACTCTTGGCTTAGCATTTTGAGCTACTTTTATAATTATGATGGATTTCATATCAATTTAATATATATAATTATTTGAAATCCTTTAAATCTAAATCCATCCATCCAACACAAACCTAAATAATTCAAAATCCATTTTAATTTGAAATAATCAAATCCAATTAAGCATAATGAATTTGTCATTATAAATTCAAAATCCTTAATTTTTCAATCATTGAGTTCAGGTGTAACCTAATAAATTTTGAGTGGAGATTTGAACCCATGAATCAATCAATTTAACCTAAAGGGTTATGAAATTTTTTTTTCCTAAAGTAAATTCATTTGTTGGGGGGGATATATATTATGGAAAAATCTAGCAAAATTTTAAAATAATTCCATATTATTCAGTGACTAAAAAATAACTAAAAATGAGAGCTAAAAGATTTGAAATTCACAACACAAATTATCTAAACAAGCATAATTAATTTATTATGATAAATTTGTAACCCAACGACGGTCTCAAGTTTTAGATAGCGTCAAATAACTGCATTTGAGCCATTATTTATACTATCACATACATTAGTGCACATTTAACGTTAATTTTTTGATTAAATTAATCAATTAATGATCTTCGGTGTGGGCCTTAGGCCCAAAATAGCTATAGTCCATAGGTGCTTTGAGCTGTTTAGCCCAAAACTGTTATGGTCCAAAAAGAAAGCCACGATGGACATAAGCCACAGCCCAGCCCAATAGAAAATAATTCATTTCAGCATCAAAGTGTGGAACAGTACAATCTTACCATGACGTTTGAAACTCAGAATTAATCTTATTTCGAACCGCAGTCGGAATTTGAAATTTTTTTTTTAAAGAAAATATGAATTTTTATCATCTCAATATATTAATATTATCATTTTATTAGATCATCTGAATTGAATAATACACTACACAATCACTCAACCAGATATATATAAAGTAAACAAAGGAATTTATTCAAGCTTGAATTCGGAACTTCTCATGTTATAGGGAAGATTGATGTCACCAAACTATATACCACTTAATGAATTTAAAGTTATTCATTTTAATGGTATGATCCAAGCTCCCAAAAAAAAAATGTAAATATTAAATGAGAATCTACAATTTAGATATTTTTAAATTTATCAAATTTTAGGATTTAAAAAAATATATTATATTTGTAGGATATAAACTTATACCATGTCGCCCAGCCCCATATGCATACTTCCTTCAGTATAATTAACTAATTACTTTATTTTTCATATAATAATAAATAATCTAGTTAATATGTTTTATTTTAATTGAATAATATTAACTATTAGAATGAGTACTAAGATTTAAATGCATCATTGACTTTATAATTCAATAAAATGAGCAATAATTTGCGAAGGAAGAAAGTAGCATTTATTACAAAAATAATCATATTTAAATGTTAAGCACATAAAATAATTCATTCAAAATTTGCGCTCACTATTTTTACTGAAAATCAATTTTATTCAGACTAAATCCAAATTAAAATAATCTTTGGGCACGCAGTGAGTATTTATGCACGTAGTTATGTTCCTCAAATACCATCCATCTGTCTATTCTCCTCTTTCGCTTATCTCATCTCATCCCACTCCAGTAAACTCCAACACCCCCCTCGCCCCCACCCGACCCAACTCCAACACCAAACACAGACAGTGGATTCAAGATTCTGACTTGGATACTACCGCACCTCCAGCAGTGTCAGTGAGTATTTCCCTAATAATTTTTGTCTGCTACAAACTCACATATGGCTTGATGATGCTTTCTCTTAAATGCTGTATTTGAATGCAATAAGTTAAACTTCATGCTATATGTTGGAATATAATGTCTTATTCTGAACTGACTACAAAGGCTTCATGTGATGGAACATATTAATTCGCTGCAATAGGGAGGAATTGGGCTATGGGTTGCAACTTGCAAATTATGTGTCTCCAACTGCTGTAATTAGGCTTCTTGTCTGAATGATAGGAGTTGCAAATGAGGCCAGTTAAAGGGAATGTGATGTAAATTCTGTATCTCTTGTTTTCTTGCTTCCAAGAAGAAAAAAAGAAAGAGGCATATTTTTGGTTCTTAGGAGTATGCTTTTTTCCCCCTTTGTTTGTTTAATAATTCTCGGCAAGGGTGGGATGGGTGGTTGTGGATGATCCTGCCAATTTTCAACCCCATTTTACATAATGGATGATTTAAGTTTAAAAGAGATATAAGCTTTCTGATTCCATTTAGTCAGGTTTTAGAAATCCAATATCTTTCTTTTTCGTCTTCTTGTCTGGTGGTCTTGGCTAAACGAATTTGGAGATCTCTTTTGTTTTTGCATAGATTAAAGAACTGATTATTCAGCAGTCTAACTTTGGTTAAGAACAAGTTGAACTTGAGCTGCCCATTGCAGGGTTGGACAATTTGAGCCGAAAATAAATCTGAAAGGGCACTAACAAAAGTTCTGCTTGGCTTGACCTATTTTGAGCCCCATGATTGATTCTCTTATATTGAGGCTATACTTTTTGTTACCCATGATTCCACAGTCTTACAATTTTTTATAACTGTTGGGTCAAAGTTCAAAGTTAGACCTGTTTTTACATATTTGTTTTCACTTTAATCTGCCACTAAAGTTCTCACAAATCTCAATAAACTCTTTGAGTTTCATCATGTTTTAGTACTGCTCAAGAAAATACTTGTATACAATTCTTCCTATGCTTATTTAATCTCTTTCCAACTTCTTGTTTCATGTTCTTGGCTTAGAGCTTTTTGTATATGTAGGGACATAAATACAAGTGTATAAGGAGTCATTGATATTGTAGGTGATTTCTCTCGTCCTCTCAGTGACATTAGTTCTTTTATCTTCTTGGTTGCCTTATGTAATCATTATGCTTCATTATTTTTTATTACAATTCCATGCTTCTCCATGCTGTTCTGCCGTTCAGGATGTTTGAAAAGCTCTCTGTATGATTGACCAAGAAATGAAATTTTAACTTCTTTTACTTCCCCCTATTTACTAAAACAATTTCCTCTGGCAATTTTGAATCCTTTATACTACTAAAATTCTATTAATAGTCTGGTTCCTCCGTTTTAGATGTTTTTCATTCTCTCTGTTGCCTTTACCTATTAGTAACTAATGGGGAGTGTGCTTGGAAGATTGAATGATGTGGATTTGGGTAAATAGATGTTTGTTTAGGACTTGCATGATGTGATATCCATGAACAACAGTGTGTAGTCTCTCAACTACTCCAAAAGCATCGTGTATATTACAGTATAAAAGCCATCTGTGTTTTATATCAGGAATGGATTGCGGTTGTCTGCATTCCCAGTTCAGAACTGCAATTTTGCATAGTAAAGGGCAGAATAGATTTTCAAAGTTTGATCTTCTAAAATGTAGCACACAGCAAGGCCTCAGTTCATTCGATTCTTTGAAGGTATTTTTTTTTTGTTTTTCATGTTTTCCGCTTAAGTCGTGAATGCATCTCTCGGAACGATGTAACTATTTGGCAAAATATGATATCTTTCTGTTTCTTTTAAGGGCCATTAATTGTAAGATTGATCTGGCTGCAGTTCTGTTATCCTCTTTGTAGTTTAGAATCCCAATCCTTCTGATTTACTTGCATTTATATATTCTTCTAGTTTTCTATTGTCTCCATATTCTTCATCTATTCAAATAGCCCATCTTAGCGAGCAGGCCACACTTGACTGAAAGTGTGATATAGTTTTAAACCTGTACTCGTCCAGTGTGTATCAAACACTACATTTTAGTCTCTGAATAGGGATATAAGAGATTATAGATTAACGCTGCTTTTTTCCGCTTGCAGAACAGTTGCAGTGTACTCAGCCTTCAACCTAACTTCAGGATTTCATCGCAGCACTTGAATCATGTCCAAGCACTAGTCATTAAATGCAATTATCCTCAAAATGCTGATTTGCCTCGTTATTACTCTAAAAAGGAGAAGAAACCATTTCCTATACCCATAGTTGAGTTACGGAGAGCTGCA
Organism: Jacaranda copaia; assembly: GCA_014898725.1. Taxonomy (NCBI): domain Eukaryota; kingdom Viridiplantae; phylum Streptophyta; class Magnoliopsida; order Lamiales; family Bignoniaceae; genus Jacaranda; species Jacaranda copaia. The sequence goes on along the minus strand of JACGDI010005313.1, from coordinate 335,431 downwards.
AGAGAGAGGCTGAAAAATAGAAAGGACCAACCAAGAGGTGTCCCCCCTCCAAAAAGAGGGTTGGTGGTTCAAAGGCTAGTTCCTGTTGCATACAGAGTGTTGAATGCAAGAATAACATTAATCAACAATCTCAAGAAGCTTTTGAAAGTGATGCCTGTGAATGCCTGCAAGTAATTCTCCGCTTGTTACTTATGGCTCTTCAAAACTTGCACAGACTGCAAAGACTGTCATTTTCTGGTCTTACAAGAGTCATTTTGCACCGAACTCTAAAATAAATAAGTTAAATTTAGACTTTCTTGCCCTTTGAATGTATGTTGGTGATCTCAGTTGCGATCAAGTCATTGGCAATTTAAGATAAACTATCTTTCGAAGTTCATTGTTTCTAAATCCTGATTTTTTATATACATATTTATATCTGAGGACAATTTTGGCAGGTGGTGCAATGAAATTCATGTGGGTCCTGTTGGGCATCCTTTCAAGTCTTGTCGAGGACCACAAGCTTCAATCCGTAGAGGGGTTCATGAATGGGGTGAAGCAGTTATTGAGGACATACTGGTACCAGTTGAGGCCTACCACTTGTATGATCGTCTAGGGAAACGTATTGCTCACGAGGAGAGATTTTCTGTCCCAAGAATTCCAGCAGTTGTTGAGCTCTGCATTCAAGCAGGGGTTGACCTGCCTGAATATCCTACCAAAAGGAGAAGAAAACCAATCATACGCATTGGAAAAAAGGAGTTTATTGATGCTGATGAAAGTGAACTGCCAGACCCAGATCCAGAAGCTCCAAAGCCAGAAATATTAGCAGAAATACTTGATTCAGAAATTGTACCACCATCCAGCAAAGAAGAGACAGCATTGCTTGCTGGGGAAACACTCCAAGCATGGGAGAAAATGAGGGAAGGAGCCAAGAGGCTAATGAAGATGTATCCTGTGAGGGCTTGTGGTTATTGTCCTGAAGTGCATGTGGGTGCAACCGGACACAAAGCCCAGAACTGTGGAGCTCATAAGCACCAGCAGCGTAATGGGCAACACGGATGGCAGGCGGCTACTCTTGATGACTTGATTCCACCCAAATATGTCTGGCATGTACCCGATGTTAATAAGCCACTGGAGAGGGAGCTCAGGAATTTCTACGGCCAGGCCCCTGCAGTGGTAGAATTATGTACACAGGCTGGGGCTGCAGTACCCGAGCAGTACAAACCTACTATGAGGTTGAATGTGGGAATTCCTACAAGTGTTAGAGAAGCAGAAATGGTGGTTTGATATCCTTTTCCTTACACTCTTCCTCCTCGGTAGCAGCTAAGTTGTCTGTCAATTAGTTTATAAAAGCTGTACGAATGCAAATTCAAATCAAGATTTGTAAGTGAGAAGTCTCTTTTAAACAAAATTTTATCTATTGCATTTGCAGATCATGCCTCCGAATTGAATGTCAATGATTAACAATCCTCGAGCAGCACCTGATAAGATATGGTTCTGCCACCACATCTCAGCCCATGAAAAAACAAAAGAATCTTCACATTGAGGAGAAGTTTGTCAAGTAAAGAAATGGAACTTTCCTTCTCTCCAGGTCAGCAATATTGTATATGAGCATGTCTTAATTAGCCTGGGAGGAGGGAGTTTTGAGTCCTGTAGCAAACTATAACTAATTCAGGCAGTAGGTTGTTAGTCTTAACGTAGCTTATGAGTTGAAGTCATTTATATCAATGCCCATGATTACTTTTTTTTCTGTTTTTCTTATTATATCATCAGATAACAATACAGCTGTCAGTCTTACCACAGACATGAATATTTTTTGAAATATTTAAAACTGTTGATAGAAGGGGGAAAATAACAAAGTAGAGATGACTATCACATTGAACACAAGGAATGAAGAAAGCCTCAAACAATCAATATATATATATATATGGAATATTTAACTGAGAAATACAAATCGAAAGACACTCAAAACATAAACTGTATGATACAACCACAAATAACAGCTACTGGAAAACAACAATACAAGTAGATATTAACCTCAACAACTATATGAATCAATCATTCTAGAACATATGATAGAACCATCTCCCACTCCAAAGAATTCCACTGTCTAAAATACACTCCTTGATGATTCGTACCTACAATACAAATCAAGGGGACTTTGGTTCTTCAGGCAAAGTGGGTATAGGCAATTCTGGAAGTTTTGGCATTTCAGGCAGCTTTGGTACTTCAGGCTTTGGGAGAGTTGGAAACTCAGGCTTCGGCAATGTTGGCAATTCAGGTTTTGGGAGCTCTGGAAGTTCGGGTTTTGGCAATTCTGGGAACTTGGGTTTTGGTAGTTCTGGGAGCTCTGGCTTTGGCAGTGGTGCCAGCTTTGCCTTTTCCAATGCTGGGAGTTCCGGCTTGGGTAAAGTCGGTAGCTCAGGTTTTGGCAGTGTTGGGAATTCGGGCTTTGGCAATGTGGGAAGTTCAGGCTCTGGCAGTGTTGGGAGCTCAGGCATGGGCAATGTTGGCAGCTCCGGTTTGGGCAGTGTTGGTAGCTCTGGCTTCGGTAAAGTTGGTATTTCGGGCTTGGGAACCTCAGGCAAGGGCGACTCCAAGAGGTGGCGCCCCTCTGCTTGGTTTGTGTTGCCGGTTATCGATGACAAAGTAATGAGAAATAACAAGAAAAAGGAATTCTGGCTATCAAACGCCATTGTTAGAGCTAATTGTGACAGATTATTGATGACAAGTTTTGTTAGATTCAAAGTGTTCAATCTTTTGAATGATGATGTGTGGAGTTATTAGTGTTATGGCTTTTATAGACAGTGGATGTGGAGAAACATTACAAGTTTTGCATTAGTTGGGAAGGAGATTAAGTTAGTTCAACTTCCTAGTGGCCTTTCTTCTAAATTTCTAATTGTACATCTGTTGCTCTTCACATCATAGGATTTCTATCCTTTTTTCA
>JACGDI010005313.1:282986-318403 GCA_014898725.1 Jacaranda copaia | reverse complement strand
GTATTCAAAAACCCCAATCAAAAGTTCAAAACCCTAGTTAAATATGCACAACCATCACAACCCTCATTCAATTATCTATTCCCTTTTGTCGATAAGCTTGATTAGGACCATGAGTGAGGGGACTCACGATATGGGATAGCCTAACAAGCCCAGCCCAACAAACTATTAACCTCAAAGAGGGCCCCTAGGCCCACTCAATATGCATGGCCCAACAGCATTTCTAGACCTAGCTTGGCCATATTGCTTTATCACAACTGCTCGATCGAGCCAATTATCCTCGAACACACCCAATGGGAGGCTTCAAGCTACTTTATTTGTCCAACCATCCCTTTGGTTGACTGCCTAGTCTGATCAATGATTGTTGACTAGAGTGCTTACTTCAGAGCTGACTCATATCATTACTGCATTTAGTGCTCTGACAAGCAGTGTGCCTTTACATTAATGGCGTGTGCCACTCAGTACAGTCTTTACCACCAACTCTGGCAGGGAAGTGCACCCCCGGCCAAAGAACTATTTACCCTAGAAAGCAAGAGATGATGCCACTTAGAATAGTACTAGAATTGAAAATGACCAATAACCCCAAGTAAGGACAAGAGCCCTCTACACTTAATAGGGGCATCCTAGACATATCACCCACTAGAAAAAGGCTATAAATACCTCACTACCAGCTATCCTTCAAGTAACGCCATAAATAATATACGCCTTTGCTCGATTACCTCAATTTGATCAGTACTAACTTGAGCGTCGAAGTGCTTTAGTTGAGGTAGTTTAATATTTGCTGTTAGTTGCAAATCTCAGCCCTCAAAAAATATCGTTGTTGGATCGTTCGACCTCCCTATTTGAATTAGCTCAAACACTATTCTATTCACTAAATACAACATTCAACCTTATCATTTTTGGCATAATTTGTGGAAAACTTTGAGATTGCAACTTCATGATATGGGATAGCCGAACAGGCATGGCCCAACAAGCTATTGACCTCAGATAGAGCCCCTAGGCCTACTTAACATGCATAGCCCAATGGCATTTTTTGACCTAATTGGGTCATATTGTTCGTCCACAATCACTCGGTCGAGCGTATTATCCTTGACCACACCCAATGGAAGGCGTCAAGCCACTTTATCTGTTCAATCATCCCTCTAATCGACTGTCTTGTCTAGTTTATGATTGTCAATCAGAGTGTTCACTTCGGCGTTGACTCATATCCTTGCAGCATTTAATGCTCTGGCAAGCAGTGTGCCTCCGCATTAATGGCACATACCACTTAGTATAGTCTCCACCACTAACTCTGCCACCAACTCTAGTAAGGAGGCACACCCCCAAAGTACTATTTATCCTAAAAAGCAAAAGATGATGCCATCTGAAATAGTATCAAAATTGGAAATGACCAATAACTCCAAGTAAAGACAAGAGCCCTCTATACCTGATAGGGGTATCTTAGATATATCACTAACCAGGAGAAGGCTACAAATATCTCACTGTCAGCCATCCTCCAAGTAATGCCATATATGCCCTTACTCTATTGCTCGATTACCTCAATTCAACCAATACTAACTTGGGCATCGGAGTGTCTTAGCCGGGGGTTCCTCGACTAATTTAATGTTTGCTATTGGTTGCAGATCTCAGCACTCGAAGAATATCACTATTGGATCATTTGACCTCCTTGGTCAAATCATCCCAAACACTACCCTATTCACTACATATGACCTTCAACCTCATCAAAGGGGAATGCTTATATGCCACTATGTATTTATGAATATTATTAATTATTTTCAATTGAAATGATGCTACTCATTTTGTTTCTTTTTATTTTTTATTTTTAAAGAATATTACAAATGATGAATTTTTATCCTTTCAACAAATTAATATTATCATATTCTTAAATCAAGTAAATTAAATTATACACCATAGAACTAGATGCACATAAAGTACACAAAGGAGCTCATTCAGGTTCGAACTTGAGATTTCTCACATAATAGAGGAGGCTGATGCCACTATGCTATATACCATAAAGTACACAATTTGGACATCTTATTTTATGGAGTGTTTGATTTTTATTTTTATTTTTTTTAAATAATCACACAAGGACACCATAATTCACCAAATAATTTGTTTATCACTTCAATTGTTATCTCACCCTTCCATCCTTTTGTTGATTAGACTTCTCCTTTTTATTTTCCAAATGTATTCATCTCAAAATAATAATAATAATAATAATAATAATAATAATAATAATAATAATAATAATAATAAGCAATTGTTTTCCAACAAACACATATTAATAAAGTAAATAATCAAATAATTTCATCAAAATCAAGATATTTATAATACAATTACTTTTGCATCATTCAAATTGAAATCGATTTTAATGAATTTACTCATTTATAGAACATGGATATTGATGCTAAACATAGTTGGATGCATAATGGGCTCTTACCAAAATGAAAAGACTATACAAGAGAGTTTATTGTTGGGGTGTCCTTGTTTGAAAGATGGAAATCTTATTGATTGTGCATCCGTGCAACCTCAATGTTTGAAAGATGGAGAAATAAGGTGTCCTTGTTCAAAAGATGAAAAACTAAAAATTTTGAAACCTGATGAAGTATATGTACATTTGTTGAAATATGGGTTTCAATCTAATTATTGGTATTAGTTTGCACATAGGGAGACTAAACCTCTAAATTTCAATGTGCATAGGGGAGATCCTAGTAATGCTCATTTTTGTTTTAATGCTTTGAATAATAGTATGAAAATATGATTTATGATGCTGTAGGATCTAGTTTTTATGTTGTTGAAATTAATCATGAGGAAGGCATTAATCTAAATAGAGAAGAACCTCCAAAAATAGATGCTCAAGCCTTTTATGACATGTCGGCTGCTGCCCAATGACCATTAGGGTCAAGTTGTGAAACTCATTGTGAGTTGTCTATGACTCTACAAATGATATGCTTAAATTTGACTACAATAAGTCTTAAGGATGTTTTGATCGAACAGTGAGACTTATTAAATTTTCAAATCCTTTAGAAAACTGTGTCCCGAATAACTTTTACCAAGCAAAGAAATTGGTGCCAAAATTAGGGTTAAGTTCTATGAAGATTGATTGTTTCTATGTTGTCTTACACAATTAATGCTAGTCTAAATGAATTTAAGTTTGCAATCATTCTCATTTTAAACCAACCATAAGAGGTCATCAAATGAGAAAGTGAATTCCTTACAAAAGGATGCATTACTTACCCCTCATTTCTCAGCTCAAAAGAATATATGAATCTTTGAAATCAACCAAGCATAAGAGGTGGCATTTCAAAAATAAAAGAAGTTATGGTATTTTAGGTCATCCTTCTTATTGGTTCCCTTGGAAGCATTTCAATGACACTAATTCTGATTTTGCATTTGAGACAAAATTGTTAGGCTTGGATTATATGCAGATGGATTTAACCCCTTTAGTTAATTTGCTACACCATATTCATGTTGGCCAGTTATTGTAACTCTGTATAACTTTCCTTGCAAATTATGCATGACAACCCTTACATGATCTTAACTTGTATAATACCTAGTCCACATAATCCTAAGAGCAGAATTGATGTGTATTTGCAACCTTTTATTGAAGAGTTGAAGTTGTTATGGGAAGGGGTGTAGAAATTTATGACATTTCTAAGAAACAAAACTTTCAATTGAGGACAGCTCTTATGTGGACGATCAATAATTTTCTTGCTTATGACATACTATCAGGTTGGATGACTGTAAGAAAATTAGCATGTCCAATTTTTATGGAGCAAACTAAGTCATTTAAGTTGAAGAATGGTGGAAAAGTGTAATGGCTTGATTGTCATCGTCAATTTTTGGCTACTGATCATATATTTAGGATGAATAGAGATGCATTTTATAAGAAAAGGATTGAACAATCAAAGGCACCTCTTAGATTGACCAGTCAACAAATATGGAAAAGGATTTGTAATCTTCCCAAAATCACTGACTTGTTAGAAACTTCTACTAAATTACCTAAATATTGTGTATCACATAATTAGGTGAAACAAAGTATATTCTAGGAGTTGCCTTATTAGAAAGATAACTTAGTTCACCATAATTTAGATGTTATGCATATCGAGAAAAATATCTTTGAAAGTGTGCTTAACATTGTGATGAATGTTAGTCAAAGGTAAGACTAATGACAATGAGAAGGCAAGATTTTATTTGGAGTAATGTTGTAGGGGACTAGGGTTACATTAGAGATTTTTGCCTATGTCAAATCCAGATGCTATTTCTCTTTAACTGTAGACCAAAGGCAGGAGTTGCATACTTTGGCTAGAGGATCCTAAAATGCTGGATTGGCATGCTTCAAATTTGGCAAAATATGTTGACAAAACAAAATTGAAATTACATGAGTTGAATAGTTATGATTGCCATGTGTTTATGCAACGATTGCTATCAAGTGCCTTCAGTTTGCTACCACAAAATGTGTGGAGTCCCTTAACTAAATTAGACCTTTTTTTCGAGAATTGTGCACAACATAATTATACAAAGATAATTTATTGCACTTGGAAAAAAATATTTTGGTTATCTTGTGTAAGTTGGAATGCATATTCCCACCATGTTTTTTTTATTCAATGGAGTACTTGATGGTACACCTACCATATGAGACATTTGTTTGTGCTTCTGTACAATATAGAGGGATGTCTCCTTTTGAGAGGTAAATAATCAATCTAATGTGTAAATACTATTAATATCTCATACATATTAAATATTTATCATTACATATTTTTATTTTGCAGATTCTTACATAATTTAGAAGGTATTGTAAAAAATAGAGCTAAAGTGGAGGGCTCTATATGTGAACCATATCTAGCTCAAGAATTAGCATTTTTTTTTATCATATTACTAAAGTCTCACATTCAATCAAGGAGTACAAGTAATAAACAAAATGAAAAAGAGGGATACAATAATCAATAACCATATACTCTGTCAATTTTTAATCAAACTGGATGGCCTGTTGGTAAGTGTACTAGTAGATCATTGAATGATGCTAAGTAGAAAGCTACCTCATTGCAAGTTCTTTTAAATTGTGTTGAAGTTGTACCTTTTCTTGAGTAAGTTTCTCAATTCTATATAAATTCATTTTTAATTAATAAATTCCAATTGAAAAAATAAAAAATAAAACTAATGTTCAAACTCAATATATTTGAGGATGTCTAAAGTATCCCTTCAATATTATTGGCCTTTCCTTAGCAACTTTCAAGTAGAGCAATTTGTTGACGATCATTTTGTAAATTGGTTCCAAAATTATATAAGTATAGAAAAAATTAAAAATAAATAATTCTCTTTGTTAACTAATAAAATCTATTTTAATTATTCAATTCTTTGTTATTATTTATAGGTGCACACTCCAGAAAATATAGTACAAATCAATATTTGAAGGACATAGCTTAGGGTCCTATGAGACAAGTCAAGACATGGCATCGTTTTTTTTTTTTTTTTTTTTTTTTTTTTGTGTTAATGGATATGTATTTCATACAGATTTGTTAGAAAAGTATAAAATGATGTGTAATTCTGGAGCATGTATTAAAGGTGAAGGATCATAAGAATTTTATGAAAAACTTAAGGAAGTAATCCTATTAGAGTATCCAGGTGTACTTGAAAAGAAAGTTTTCGTCTTTAATTGTTATTGGTTTGATTCAGTGTCTAACCATGGTATTAAGATAAACAAAGAGTGTGACATCATTGAGATAAAAATAAAAAATAAAAAACATCCAAAGTTTAATCATTTTATCATTGCTCAACATGCATCTCAAGTGTATTATATTCCTTATCTTGGTGCTAGAAGAGATGACATCCATTGGTGGTTTGTGATCAAAATAAGAGCAAGAAATAAAGTGGATAAACATCATACTGTAGAAGTAACTTTACAAGAGCCACATACCACAATCAATACAGTAGTTGATACCAATCCAACTGGTGACTTACTTGATGTTGAGGGACCTTGTGAAGAAATAAATCTAAAAAGCAATCAAGTGATAGATGATGATGAAGAGTTGGAGGTTGAGGATAGAGATGAAGATGAGAATAAGGATGAGGATGACGACAAAGACAGTGCACATAATGATGATGATTAGTTATTTCAATTTAATGTAATGTAATGTGAATTTATGTAAAACCTCATTGTTGATGTAATATATTGATTGTAATCTTTATGATTGTCTCTATACTATAATGGTAATTTATTTAATGTCATTTATCTCTTATAATTTATAGAATTAGTGTTTGTTATGGATGTCAAGTAATATGAAGGGAAAAAATAAGGTTGTTCCGTCTAGCACTGGATTGGGGTCATATATACCTCCACACACTCATCTAGCTATTGTATCGAGTGGTTCATCATTACATGCATCACTTACTCCCTCATCTATCCTATCTACACCAACATCTATAGATATTGGGAGAATAGAAGTAACTTAGAAGACCTTTATTCGATCTTGAAGGAAAGAGTAATACTTTTTAATTTTTTTAATTACTGTCATTTATAATGTTATGTGTACTACGAAATTATATTTTATCTTTATAATATATATTGTAAAATATATTTATGAAATAGGTTCTCTGAGGAGTTATTATGTGCTTAAGAGATAAGTGGCATCATTAAAGGCTACTTACATGAAGCATGAAGATCATGGAAAAAGATTCCAAAGGCAGTTAGGATGATGCGGTTTGGAGAGTTGAGATAAGAATTATTTTAAGTACAATATATGTTATTCTTATTTAGATTTTAAAATGGAAGAGTTCTCTAAGTGTTTCAAATTCTTTTATGTGCCTAAAAAATATTTGCTTGGTTTGAACATGAGAGAGTAGATATCCGCAAAATATTTGAGCATTGAGGTTCAGAGATATAGAAAAATAAGTTGCATTGAGCACGCCGATCCAAAAAGAAGCCTATGTGGATGGGAGATGAAGTTTGGGGTAGATTGCATGAAGAATGGGGTAAGGATGGATAGAAAAGTGCTCAAAATAAAGTAAATCGAGCATTAGACTATGGTAGTGTAGGAGTTCCTCTTCATTAGAGCGGTCGTATTTCACATCTATCACACAGAAATAAATTGGCAACTTTCATAAAAGTATCGACATTTAATTTTAGTTATAATTCATTCCTAATAAATATGTTGGATGTAGGAGAAAAAACTTGAACACTCAACTGAACTTCTAGAAACATTTATGCCTATAGTAAACGAAAAAGGTGATCGCATATGGGTCATGAACATACACAGAATACTTATGTAAATAGTATATTGTATAAAAACATCTAATTTAGAAAGTTTAAATGCTATAACTTTTATGTTGTTTATATTTATATATATATTTGATCATCATGTGTGCTTCATATATAGAATATGTTCAACAGTCGACTGGAAGACTTCTCTAGTCAAAGTTCAAATGATAGTGTTCAAAGTTCTTCGTTGCCCATATCCTCTCAACTTCAGGTGAACGTTCTAAGTTGTTAAATTATGTTTTGTCTTATTTTTAAATAAAAGCATTTGATTTTTATTAATTTGTGGTAAATTTTACTTATGTAGGTGTGGAAAGATACCATAGGTGGATTAAAGAAGGAGTGGATCCATGGACTTGGAAATGAGACTTCCTTTTGTCTTGAGTCACTCTTCTAGAGAACCCCCAAATAATGAGCCCTATGAAAGATTAAGAAGTTGGAAGAAGAAATGATGATGTTAATAGAAGAAAATATGTTGTTTAAGAAAAAATTCATGAATATGGAGATGATGATGTGATAGATGTTGATGCAGCAGAGTATGCATACCCCATCACCATATCAGCCATCGGTTCATCCTCATACATCATTGTATTATTTGCCTACAAATCTCTCGTTAATGGCACTGAGCTCACATTTTCCCTAGCCAGAGGTATCTCATGCACCATCCTCATCTAGATCCCCTAATGAACAACCACCAAAAAACATTGATGGTGAGAATGATACTTGATTGGCTTATTTATTAGTATTTAGTTATGTACTATGTGAAGACGATTGCGCTTTGATAATTATACTCGAGTACTTCTATGTTGTTAAATTTATGAATATTTTTTTATTTGATGTTATTTTTGAATTTTATGGTGGATGTTGTTATTTTATCATTTAGTGGTTATAAATATCATTAAGAATGGTGTTGTTGAATTTATAAATATACTATTTGTTGATTATAGGTTTTTTATATAGGAAACAAAATGCTGCAAAATACTAAAAAAAATAAAAAAATATTTTACGACGGAAAATTCTTCACAAACTATGTTTTGCGATGGAAAAATTTGCTGCAAAATACTGTTATGAAAACTAAAAATTTGTGATGGATAAAAAATCTATTGCAAAATTATTGTTTTGCAACAGATTTTTCTGTCACAAATCATGCAAACCCACCACAAAAATGGTGCAACAAATCCATCGTAAAATCCATTGCAATAAAGGAGTTGCAAAATTTCGCGACTAAGATTTTGGTGATGGAATTTTACTATCAAAAAATCTGTCTGCAAATTCCGCCACCTAACTCTATATTAGTAAAATGAAACTCAAAACTACCAGGTGTTCTTTTTCTTGGTTCGTGCCTGGAATTGAAAAAGATAGTTCATTAGGCTTATCTAATTATGTGGTACAACTACTTTAAAGTGATGGTACAATATAATTGATATCATCATATTTAATCCAACAAGCTATTAGAGATGTCAGCTGGTTAATTGGACCAATAACATCGTCCTTGTATTTGTATGTATGAGATTCACACCCTCAATGCCCGTGCCTATGAGGGAAGAAAAACTACCACAAATATTGTTTTGTGAAGAGTTTCATAGACCAAATGATTTTTGGAATAGAATTTAATTATCTATATTTTAACTGTACCATTAGTGGAGAAATGTTCATCTTGGCGTTTTCCCAATACATTGTATGGATTAAATTTTCTTCCCTACTTCGGCCATTTTTTACCCTTCAAATGCAGCAAAGACTTAAGTGCTGCGGTTGAACGTGATGACTTTATTTTATAATTTACATTTAGAGTTAAAGCCATATAATGAACCATCATTTGAAAGACCATAATGTTTCGTAGTTGAGGAAAAAATGAAGAAAATTTAAGTTTAATGGGACTACATGTTCATGTTTCTCCAAGGGCTAGTTTGGTTAAATTTTAAAGTTATCTCATGATTATTTATTATGTGATAATTATCTGACTTTTTATCATTAATTGTGGTATAGTTTAATTAGCATGATAAATAAACTAATGGGAGATAGCAAGTTAATTTATCATGGGAGTTGCATATATAAACACGGGCTTTTGGCATTCATACAAGCCTGAATATTTATTATCACTCTAATCAAATGAATGATAAAATGTGATAAAAACACTATATTCCCACCTTATCATTTCAACCAAACTAGCCCCAAGAGTATTTATGTATAGCTCATGATGTTGTCAATCATGAATTAACTCAACTTTATTTGATTGGTTATTGTTCAATGAGTAATTTTAGGAGTTCTCTAATGGTTTGAATGGAAATAAATAAATTAAATTGAGCTGAATATAATATTTTTCAAGCTTAATTTGAATCTTTTGCTGAGCTTACCTCTATGTTAAAATATTTTTCAAGCTTCCCGAGAACTTTTTGAACTTAAAACTCTTCTTGAATATTTGGTTTAATTATTAAACTGATCAAAGCCTGAATCAATTGAACCAAACAAGAATCAAGCTCGAAAAGTTGATATTCTTACACATATTTTAAATTTTTAAACATATGAAATTAAACTCGAGCTAAACCACAAAACTCAACAAATAGGAAAAGATGCTTAAACTTGGTTTGTTGTGCTAATTAATTAACGAAATGAGCTTAAATGAGCTTTTAAAGATCAACCTTGAAAATAATCCCGAGCATTCAAATAATCTATATGTGATAGGCCCCGTGTGGACCATATCACATGAATGATTGTGATTGTCTTTTAACTTATGCTACTAAAGAATTAGGTATACTTATGCACCATATTGGTCCCTCCTTTTTTATTTCTCCTCTCATAATTTTAGATTTCCTTAATATTCTTCTTGTGATATAAAAAACCAAAATAATATCAAGAAAAATCTCTTTAGTATTGCTAAATTCACGTCAAACAATAATTTTCTCGTTAAATTTTACCATGATTATTGCTTGTTAAAGGATCCAACCACACATAAAACTCTTCTCAAGGGATGGCTTTGGAATGGATTGCACTCTCTTGCATCCTTGTTAAGCAAGACTGTGTCACATTCTTCTAGATTCCTCACAAAGATTGTCCCCCACAAGTTATAAGAGACACAATGTTCAATCGTCTTTTTATGTTTTTCTGCATCCATAGAGTTGTCTAATGAAGAAATTAATATGGCATTCTGGCCTAAGTTACTGTGGATAAAAAATTGTTGGTAAAATTTTTAGTGCCTTGGAATATTTCTCGTTCTCATAATGAAGATCTTTTGCCAAATGGAAAAGGTCATAAATTTTCACTTTCACTATCTACTATATCAAACCATCTTTAATTTTGTATGGATTTGGATATGATGATCTTTTTTTAAAAAAAAAATTGTTTAAGTGATGATTGATGTTGCGGATTTCTACTTTAAAAAAATGCTTGCCTTAAGAGTACTCAAGTCACATCCAATGCCTTTTTAACTGTAAATATTGATATTGATAATGTTTGAGCTTCAGTCCATTTTAATAGTCCCCTTCTATTTTTCTATAGTGATATTAGTTTTATGTCCCTAAAGCATACGTGAGGTGTAACAATCTTCCTCTTACATTATAAATACCAAACTTAATGGACCGGGTCTTTCTCCTACGTCAAAGGTAAAAGTTTTGCTGTCTGATGGTAATATAAATCAATCACTAACCTATTTTCTTCAAAAACACAGCATTCTTCATAGGTTTTCATGCTGCGTTTCCGAGCACTAGTGGCAATTGGCGTTGGGTTACGAGAGAAATATAGTTTTGCACAAATTTTAAAAATGTTGATAGGCAAAAGTAATAGATTTGATAATCACGTAAAACACAAGGAAAACAAGAGATATCTGGTACATTTTACAGCAATGCAACTTGGAAAGACAATGAAAACATAAACTGTCTGAAATAAACACTCACAAATTGCAGCTAACACCTCACCAGAGAACGGCATTAATACAAACAGACAACCACCTGAATCAATAATTCCAGAACTTCTGATACAACCTCAATTCTCAGTACTCCACAGAATTTTTCAGTCTAAAATCCGATCAATGATAACTTGTGCCTATGATACAAATTAATCAAGGGGATTTTGGTCCTTCAGGCAAAGTGGGTTTAGGCAATTCTGGGAGCTTTGGGAGTTCGGGCAGCTTAGGCACTTCGGGCTTAGGGAAAGTTGGCAACTCAAGTTTTGGCAGTGGTGGCAACTCAGCCTTTTCCAATGGTGGGAGCTCCGGCTTGGGCAAAGTCGGGAGCTCAGGTTTTGGCAATGTTGGGAATTCGGGCTTTGGTAGTACTGTTGGGAGTTCTGGCTTTGGCATTGTTGGAAGCTCAGGTTTGGGGAAGGGTGGCAGCTCCGGTTTTGGCAGTGTTGGTAGCTCTGGCTTTGGTAAAGTTGGAATCTCAGGCTTGGGAACCTCAGGCAAGCGGAAGGGCGACTCCAGGAGGTGGCGTGTCTCTGCTTGGATTGTGTTGCCCGTTATTGATGATAAAGTAATGAGAAATAAGAAGAAAAAGGAAGGCTGGCTATCAAATGCCATTGCTAGAGCTAAGTGTGACATATTGTTGAGGGGAAGTTATCTTGAGATTGAAAGTGTTCAATCTTTTGTATGGTTTATATAGACAGTGGATCATGTCAAGAAGATTGAGTTTTTAGCTTGGTTGTTAGCAAGGAGATTGAGTTGGTTCAACTTCCTATAGCCTTAATTACAGTTTGAATCCTCTATTTCATTATATATTCTATCTCGCATTCTATTTCATCAATAAATTTTAAGTATATTAAATATTTTCTTATAAAAATAATTGATTTTAAATCAGATTCACTTGAAATGTATTCAGTAAATTAAAATGTGAGATGAAATACAAAATGAAATAAAAGATCTAAAATGTCTAATTTTTCTTCCAAAGTACATTTGCTTATTCTTCATATAATAAACCTTTTAATTAACTTTCTCGTTAGAATATGGATAGGGTTGTTTATGGGCTTACAACTAGCTTGAGGCTGCTCAACACGATTTCAATTATTAAGCCTACACTATTTTAATTTCTAGTACAATCTGTTAGGTTAGCTAAGATGTAAATTAATCAAAGTTGCTGGAGTTCGTCTTCAATGTCTGACCTCGAAAAACTATTTCAAGTTTGAAATGTGAACAAAATTAACAACTCAAGGAACTACTTCTAAAAAAATTGCATTAACGACACAAACTGACTAAGTTGAGCTTGACCGACAAGAGAATATTAATTTAGCTAAACTTACATGGAAGATTTCATAAAAATCTAAAACAACTTATAAGAAATTAGATTTTATTCTAAAAATAAAATTTTGAAGTGTTTGGATAAAATGGAATTTTGAAGGCCTACAAGATGTCAATAATAACGATTTCACAATTAAAATTATTAGAATTAGAGGAGCTTTTAAAATCATAATAAAAATAAATTAGAAGTTCCATATATTTGTTGGAAAGAATTTTTAAAATTGTAATTTCTTATTTTAAAATTTATAAGCTCTTTTTAAAAAATTTATTAAGTAATTTTTACATTTTCCATGCCTACAGTTACAGAAAAGATAGTTCACTACCTTATGTTTAGCACTTTTATTCTAATCAAATGGTTTAATTATGGAGTTACTGCTAAAACAGATTATATATCACGGAAAGTTATTGATACCATCATATTTAATCTAATAGAGTACCTAATTGTGACAGTGGCTCCCCAACGTCAATTGATTTTTGGAGAAAAATTTACCTCTATTTCGAAAGGCAGCAAACTATTTTTACTGAACATGAAATGATGTCTGAATTTAATTTAATTATTAAATGAGTCATACTTGAATAAGAGAACTTTAATGAGTTGACATGAAATGCATGTGTTCAAGTAACTTGATAATTTAACACATTTTTACATCTTCTAATTTATCAGTTGAGCTCGAACAAATGTCAAATCTTATTAAATAGAAAAAAGAATTCAAGTGTGGTTTGTTATACTTAACACGTGCATTTAGCTCAAAGAAGTTATTGGAGATTGATTTTGGGTAGTTTAATTCATTTTCCAACTCTAAATTTAGAGTTCAAAATATTAGTTGTCATCTATGTTCAAGGGACCTCATATAAATTCTATTACATAAATTGTTATGAATATCTTTGAACTCACATCTCTTAATCGAATTATGAATAAGAACCCTACTTGAATTACAAATATCAAAAACTAGTGCCAAATTTCTATCAGCATGTACTAAAAATGATCAAACTTGCTACAGAAAACTTAAGGCTATCAATGGAGCAGATTTTAATTCGAATTCAATTCGATTATTTAGGATTTTTAACCGATAAAACATTCAACACATGTGATCTAACTAAAACAGTTTGTAATACAAAATAAATAGAACGAATATGAATTTGGTTTAATCGGATCAATTAATAATTCAAATCCAAATATCTATCTATACTATTTTATATAACACAATAGTGTGGGACCAAAAATTGCACAATTTTAATCAAATTCTGAATTCTTATAATTTTGAGTTTTTCTTTAACTATATTTAAAAATTAGTTGTTGATTATTAAATTTGATATTATTTATTTCATTTAAAAATATCTAAAATTTTTAAATCATTTTCTCAATTAGAACAAATCTTTCTTATTCACCTATTAGATCTGAAAACAATTGCATTCTATCTACCAAATCTCTTTTATCTCTATCTCGATATGTGAAAGATTCCTTAATCATTCAAATTCTATAATTCGATAAGATTTTCATAACTTTTTCGTTATCTTTAATAACTAATTTATTTATATACCTCTATATATAGAATATTTGAAAGTCATTTTACTAATATTTTCAATTCTCCAGCATTTTTTCCTCTTTCTCTTTGCATGCCCCACTATTTCATTCTTTAATTTATTAATTTTTTATTAATTTTTTTATTCACTCTTTTGATTTTATTTTTGTTCGTTTAGTTTTGTTATATTACATGATGAAATTAAGAAATTTTGAAATTTTTCTACCCATAATTTTTTCACCAACCATGAATAGAATCTATCATCTAGTTTTTATTTGCTGTTAAATTTTTATATTGTTTATATCTTTTTATTTGTTACTTAGTTCAAGTTATCAATTAGTTTATTTAATTTTTATTTTTTAAATTATTTTTTTGTTTATTTAATTTTACAATTTTACAAAAAGAGATATATTCATTTTTTTAATATTATTGTAATTTATTTCTTTTTTAATAACTACATTTTTCTCTTTCGTCATTCATAAATTCTGCATTTAATTTTTTATTTTTATTTTATGTTTTTGTACATTTAGTATCTCTTTGTTCATTCTTTCATTAAGTTATTAGTATAGCTATTAAATTTTGATTTTCATTTTTAGAAAGATGATATTTTTTGTTCATCAAATTTTGTAGGGTGAGATTTATTTTTTTATTTTAATATTTTTATAATTTTGAATTTTTGAATATTTATTATTTTAAAAACCTATCAATTTTTAGTTTTTACTCATATATATGCAATTATGTATATATAAATATACATAATTCAAACTCTTCTTAAGAAGTTTTTATACTACTTCACCAGTATATATTTTTTAAATCAATATTGATCTATTTGAAAAAATTATGAGATGGTAGCATCAACAAAAAAATACACCCATTAATTTTTTAAGTTTATAATTTAATTCATCAAAATATATAGATCTTTATTTATTTATTTATTTTTAAAAATTCAATTTGTTTGAAAGCTTAACAACTTCAATTATTCACATTTTTTTAACACTATTTGTGTAATATATTAATATACAAAGATCTTACTATGTGTGTATATATACATAAAGAAATTTTGCTAATAAACATAATAATTCTTTTTGTCCTTTTTTTTTACATTCTAATTTAATCTTCATATCTATCATTCATTCCTATTTTAAAATAATTTTGAATTTATAATTATTTTATTAATTTATTATTATTTTTAACTATCATTAGTGATGTCAGTCTCTTTTTTCTTCACTCGATAACTATGTAATGAATCAAGGTAGAAGGTTATCTTATTAACTTATACTCTAATATCAAATTTAGCTTTATAATTATTTTATAGATTTATTTTGATTCTTTAATTTTTTTTCTTTTTCTTTTCATCATCATTATCATAATTTGGTCTTGATTTGGTTGATCTCTAACCAAAATTAAAACAACATAATATTTTTTTAATTTTTTTGTATACTATTATCTAATTCCCTATATTTTAAGTTTTAAATTAATATAGTCATCGTTTTTTTAGTTTAGAGTAGTCTTTCTAACAATTTCGCTATTAATCTTGTGCTCTATAATTCTCATATATTTTTATTTTCTAATGCAACTATCTTTTAGTTTTTTTGTTGCATAATATTTTCTTCTTCTTCTTTTTTTTATAAATTATAATCTTACTCATAGAATTTTATTTTTAGAAGTTGTGAATTTTTTTAACTCCTTACTGAATAATTTTAAAGTTCTTTTACCATGACATCATGTATATATAAGATTTCATATTCTTTGATATCTTTATAGGTTCAAGTTTTTACATGCTAAGTTTTGATATGTTAGAGTAATATCTAATTTTATTCATTACTTGCCATTTTTTGCAATATTTTTATTTTTATATTATTCGTTAATTATGTCTATAATTTATAATAACAATAATATATAGTATTTTAAAAAATCTGTGCTCACATATATAGTAATTCGAATATCTATAGTATTATACATATATATTGTATTATATATATGTACACACATGGTCCCATAGCAATGCCAAAGTGAAATTTTGGATGAAGGAAGTAATGAGCTCCCATATAATATATCAAATCAGGTATTTTCATATAAATTGCTAGATTTTGGATCGAAATTAATTGTAATCTATCTTTTTATTTCTATGAATCTTGTGCATTTGAACTCACAATCTTTGATTGAAATATGAATAGAAACCTAATTAGACTACAAATATCAAAAATTAATGCCAAATTTTATGTTTGTATTGAAAATTCTAAATTGCTAGAGCAAAATATTAGTACAAAAAAGCACCAAAAATTTTCTGACAATTAATTTGATTACTTGATGAATTCCATCTCCCTTATTTTTCATCCAAAATGGGGGGAAAATCAAGAGAAATTTATAGTTTCAGTGGAGGCTTCAAGAAAAATCAGATAAGAATTATTCAAAAGTTTCAAATATACAGATTTCTGTTTGTTAGAACAAATCATTATACCAATTTAGGGGTAAATTCATTTTTATAGTTGAGTTTTTATATCAATGGCAAAATATAGTTTCTTTTTTTTTTCTTTAATAATTTCATCCGTTAACTACCTTTCTAGTGAAAATTTCTGATTACAAAAAAAAAAAATCATAAGCAAAATATCCTTAAATTAACTTTTTACTATTATAAAATGACAAAATCATCTCTCATGAGTTTTAGAACTAATTGTAATTTTGATTCTTCGTTTCTAAAAATCCATAGTGCTTTCGATCCTATTAATTTCCATTTTTAATTTATTTTATCTACCATTCATGAAAGTAATTGTATATATGTATGTAATACCTCTAGGATTTTCTTGATTGCGTTAATTTATCACCGTTACTTTTATTTCTATGAATTTTAACTTAATAATTATTTTTAGAAGTTTCATGGTCAATTATAATTTTAACAAACTTGATTTAATCTTATTTGAAACTTTTGGGGCCAATAATTAATTATAGAGAACTTAATTGCACTAAATTCAAGAAATGTGGGGTTTGCATGGAAGGCCATAAGTCAACTAAGGTTCAACCAAAATTCTAAATAATTGACAGGACTCAATTGAAATTATTTGAAAATCTTTGGGGCAAATATGAAAATTAGAAAAACTTAATTTATAAACTTGGCAATTGCAAATTTAACCCATTTCTTCTTCACTTTCTTCACCCGCGACCATCACTATCACCATCACCATCACCACCGACGATATCCATCCGGCAGCTACTTTTTCTCCAAACCAAACTGATTAAACTCCTCCCCTCACTACCAACTACACTTGCACCCTACATGCACGGTGAACGGGCAACAAGTCATTGAAAATAGTGAGCTAAAAATGGGCAATGGAGAACCTTGATGAGCACGATGAAGCTACGGGTAAAAATTATTTTTGAACAAAGTCTAGAAGCTCTTGACATGGGGAAGTTGAAAATAACCTTGCATAAGTGAGTGGCATGGCGGCAACAGAAAATGGTGATCAGAGCACAGTGGCGAGAAAACCTATTTGAAGCTATTGAGCTCGATTGACCATGTTCTTGGTCGTGGAACTTGAATTTGATAGTACCATTGGACTTGAGAGCTCAAGGGGAGCATTTTGGTGGTGACTTTAGGTTACTTTGATGGCGGCGTGGCAGTGGAGTTGAGGTAGAATCTACTCCTCAATGCGATGATAGTAATGGTGGTCTCAGTTGTTGAATTTGAGATTTCGATTGAGTGCTATGTGGGTAAAGAATTAGAAAGAGCTTGATTATATATATTTTGTACTATATTGTTTGAACCTTATACCATAGCAAAAATGAGTAATCATGGATTATATGCCTAAAAGGACCATGCATGGATCGAATATTATAGTTATGGTCCCGGATATGTTGTACCATATGCCAAATTTGGATTTTATGAGTTCAATAAGAAATTAAACCTTACTTTGTGAATAATAGGACCTAAATGATATTGTTGAGGTTAAGTATGAGGAATTAAGCAATTATTGTGATTTAGGTTGATATTATGAAAAGATCGTGTAATTGAGGATTAATCTATTTTTGGATAAGTGAAAATGATATGAACATCGAGATTAATTTTGGCAATACTAGCCTTATTAGCCATTATTGTGATGATATTGTCATTTAAGCCCTAAACTATCTTGTTAATCAATTAATTAGAGATTTTGGACAAATAATACGCATGATAGTAATGTATTGGGAGTCAAATATTGATTTTGACTATAATTATGTTCTTTTGGTTAGATGACGAAGAGATAGGTCCCGAGGACCAATGAACTGCTGTTTTTGGGTATATTTCCTAAGATAACGGAGGTGAGGGTTTGCCATCCTGGCCTTGCTATACCTATTTATTCTTGTGGCATAACCCCGTGAGGGTTAACTTGCTTGATTGTACCTACTCGTAATTGCTTGAATTATACTTGCCTATTTTATTGAGATCTGTACGTGATTGTGTACTTGTTCGTAATCGATTATTTGACTTGTAAACCCTTATGTGGGTTAGTACTTGTTTCACTCTATTGAGTTAGTTCTTGCTTGTTCTAGTACCCAAAACTCCCTTCTGTCTAGTCAGGTACTTGTCTTAATTGATACTTGTCACTATTTGGTACTTGTTTCCATATTGAATTGTTATCAGATGCCTTGCTAGCATACTCACTTGTTGTAACTTATTATCTGGCTAGTTGGCTTGTATGTACTTGCTAGTCATTCATATATTGCCACATCATTGAATCTAATTGCTTGATTGGTACTTGTTGTACTTGTTGTACTTGCATGGAAATAGTACTTGAGCCAAGTGCTAATCCTATGCAGAATGCTGGGATGCTTGGGACATGCCTTGCAGCTTGCCTCGGTGTTCATAATACACTAAGCAACCCATTTAGGTATTAGCAGTATCCTAAGCAGTCCACATATCCGCAATGCACCATATAGTTTGTATGGACACACCAATTGTATGCCATGCTATCACGCTATGGAAGTTCTTGTTTAGCTAGTATAAGGTAATTTGATATGTATGTCTTAACTCGTTCTATTGGAATGCATATACTACAAGGGTTTGCTTGCTCGCATTCATTTCTTGCTTGATTGTAATTTATTCCTGGAGCAATAAGCCAGGACAGATTCCTATTTGCTATACTTGTCCTTGTTTGATTCGTACTTGTACTCGTATTGATATTGAAGTAAGATCTGTTGAAATGTTCTTTCCTTGGAAGTTTCGGTTAATGCTTTACATATTATCCCTCATTAAGTCCCTTATACTTACCCTAATTTCCAATATTTTGCAGATAGGATTGAGTAAAAATGTAAAGTTTTGACCTGGAATGAAGAGATGCTCCTTTTGTAATAGACTAGGTGTTCTTATGTATATGTGGGTTATTAGAATGCTAAATGTGAACTTAGAGATGTTGAAATATGTTAAGGCTGACAAGGCTACCTTGAGATTGTGTATATATTTTGTTGAACATCTAAGAGTCGACCCTTGGCATGAATGCTAATGTTTGTGGTAATAGTTAAGATGAAATTTCCACTACTTTTGGTATAATGATGTTTGAAAGAAATTTTATGGGTCTATTGCTTGTATTACAAGTTCAAATTTAAGATTGAAATATTTTGATATCTCAACTTAAGGTTACTCTAAGTGAGGTGTCACAATGTACTGACATTATCCTTGTGCTATGCATGAATTCTTTAAAATTAGTATATATTAATGTAATTATTGAATTATAAATATAATTAAAAATAATAATGTAAAAATAAAATTATCACAAAAAATGGTCAACTAATTAGTAAAAAATAAATTTAAGATTAATCAATGAGAAGTTAAAAGAAATTCTAAACTTCCAAAATAAAAGTCTATGAATATGATTCCTATTTTATTAAAAAGAAAAAAATAATATGCAACCAAATGCTAATAGATAGTTGCATTAAAAAATAAAAATATATTAGGAGGATATAAAACACAAGATTGCTAGCTTAAAAGTAGTTGTAAAAAGTTTAAAATTATAATACTTTAATATTACATTAGAGTTAAAAGACAATGAATATATATTAAGTTAAAACTTAAAATATAAACAATTAGACAATATACTGGCTACCAAGAATTTAAAAATTTTGTTATTTAATTTAAATTTTTGAATAAAAATCAATTAAGCCAAGACAAAACTATGGTAGTACAGAAAAAATTTAAAAAATAAAATAAATATATAAAATAATTATAAATTTAAAATCAATATTAGTATATAAGTTAAACCTTTTATTGGCTCATAGTTTAGTTATCCAATAATTAAGTGAAGAAAAGAGTTAAGAATATATACTGATAAAAGAGTGTTTAAAATTTTTAAAAATAGTATGAATTATACATACTTATACATACACAATTACATATATATGAATAAAAAAATTAAATGACATACTTTTAAAATACAAAACATTCAAAAAGTGAAACAAATTTTACAAATAACCCCCCAAAAAAAGTAGATCTTATCCTATAAAATTATAAACTTAGATAAACAAAAATAAAAGATTAAAAATAAATTATAAAGTCTAACAAATAAATTAATAATTTAATTCAAAGAATGAGTTAAAGGATATTAAATGTATAATAATTTAAATAAAATAAAAATTAACTGACGCAATTTATCAATAATTGAAGAGAAAAATATAACTAATAAAATTAAAATAAAATTAAAAAATATTAAGAACAATTAATATATATCTCATCTCATAAAATTATAAAATTAAAAGAACAAAAAAGGAATTTAAAAATTAAAAAATAAATTAATAACTTAAACTAAGTAATAAACAAATAAATTATTTGTTTCTTTGTATTTTGGGAGGGGCCAAGATATCATATCAATAACTTTTTGGTTAAATTGGTGAGGTGAAATAGATGTTTTAAAATTATTTATATATGTATATAGCTAATTGAATGAGTGGTAATATATGTATATCAGTATAATATGAAAGGAACAATGTATGACAAGTATTATAGTATTGTAGAATGTATTAGAGCATAAATAGTAAGGGTATTTTGAAAAATGAATTTTATATTTTGAAGGTGGGGTTGGAGAATGTGTATTATTTGTTTGTTTAAATGTTGAAAGTTGAAAATTGTATTGCAGATTTGTAAACAAACAAGCCCCAAAATTCTAAGAATTCAGAATTTAATCAAAATTGCATAATTATGAATTCCACGTTGTTCTGCTCTATATATATATATATAATAGTATAGATTGAATCAAGCAAACAAATATTAATATATATGTATATATATATATATATTAATATTATAAACATTTTATAAACTATTTAAAATTTTGATTTTGCAAAGTAGGTTTTTCTTTGATGAACTATTAGGAGTCCCATTATCAAATGATCAATATAAATAACTTAAATTAATTGTACACCTTTAATTCTAATAAATAGAATTAATTCTATTTTTAACTTTTTTTATGGAATTGATTTTTTATTGTTGTTCATTTAGCACAAATTATTTATAATTAAAATTAATCATTTTTTAGTTATTAAATTAATTAAGCTAAAAAGTAATTACAAAAAAAATGACATCTATTACTTCGAAAATCGAATAATGCAAAATGATTAGTGAAGTCAATTAAATCTCCAGTGGATGTACCATTGAAGCAACCACATTGGAATAAGTGAGACCAAATTTAGTGAACTTCTAAAAGAATCGATTTCTTTTACATAATTAAGTTAATTACACATGAAAAATAAGTTTGCAAATGATATTGAATAGCATTTCATAAATTTTGATTAATATAAATATGATTGTTTCAAAATTTTCATTCTAGAATGTTCTC
The DNA here is from genome assembly GCA_014898725.1 of Jacaranda copaia. Classification (NCBI taxonomy): domain Eukaryota; kingdom Viridiplantae; phylum Streptophyta; class Magnoliopsida; order Lamiales; family Bignoniaceae; genus Jacaranda; species Jacaranda copaia. The sequence continues at coordinate 296,599 of JACGDI010005313.1, read as the reverse complement.
TGATAAAAATATCAGTTGACATTAAAATTTTAAAGATAATTCAAAATAAGATTGAAAAAGATTAAGATTATGTCGACATTATTTTGTTCATAACTTTAAGTGCGATATTTTGACATCTAAATTTTGAGAAAAGATGAAAAAAGAATTGATGAAACCAAATTAAAAAAAAAAAAAAAAATCTCGAACTATCATAGCAAATATGATAAGTATCTTGCAATCATGAATTAAAGTAATTCTAGTTTGATAGGTGCAAATTTATTTAATTAACCTATTGCCGGGATTTTGAATGTTCAATAGCTTTCAATTTTTAAATACTTTCAATTTTTAAATTTTTAAATACTTTGTCCAATTTTTAATTAACAGTTCCTTAGGTACTATAAGTTAATTGATTTATCACTATCCAAAAACTAAATATCTATTATAAGAAAAATTATCACAAAATTAATTTGTAGTTATAGCTACAAATTTTCATATCAAATTTAATTTTTTTATATTACAAACAACAAAAATTATTGACTATTAATTCATAACATTTTACATTTAAATTGAAACAATTTAATCATGCATTATCCATAAAAAGATTAATATATATATATATAGATACACACATAAAAAAAATAATCATCAATTACGAATTGATCATAGCGAGAGTTAGTTATGAGAGCATCTATTTCAAATTTGACTAAGTCAATTTCATAGATAAAACTATAAATTTTTAGCATCTGCTATGAATTAGTCATAACTAATCTCTACTTTTTTGTAGCGTATTCTCATTTATTTGGTACAAATATTTTAAAATACTTTTAAAATTAAACTTATGAATCATGATTTTAGCATGTATTTAATTAACCATATATTTGTTGCAAATAAAATAGCAAAATATTATTTATTTAAATTACGGTTAGAATTTTGTTGAAAAGATGATTGAATTTAAAAACCACAATATGACAGTATTAATTAGTTCAAAATAAAGTAAAATTTTTCATCATATTTCATAATCAAATTTCTCTGTTTCTGCATATAATATTAATATTGTACACAACACATACTTTGTTACTAGTATTAAGAATGTTAATAGAGTTAATACGACATAAAACACAAAGGCCTCAACTCTCAAGCAATCCTCACACAGTCAAGAGGTATGCGTACAACAAATCATTCATTTTGCCCAATCATGAGATATAAGTTGAAAGACACTCAAACCACAAATAAAAACTACTCCTCCTCACTGCAGGGCAACAACAAAACAAACAAACAAATCCATATCATTCTAGAACCACTGATCCTAGAATCATTTCTCACTCCAGAATTAATTTCATTGTCCAAAATAAAATCTAATATATCCTTGATGAGACAAACTCAAGGGGATTTTGGTCCTTCAGGCAAAGTGGGTTTGGGCAATTCTGGGAGCTTCGGGAGTTCAGGCAGCTCAGGCACTTCGGGCTTTGGGAAAGTTGGCAACTCAGGCTTGGGCAACGTTGGCAATTCAGGTTTTGGCAGCTCCGGGAGCTCGGGCTTTGGCAGTGATGGCAGCTCAGCCTTTTCCAATGCTGGGAGCTCCGGCTTGGGCAAAGTTGGGAGCTCAGGTTTTGGCAATGCTGGAAATTCGGGCTTTGGCAACGGTGGAAGCTCAGGCTTGGGCAGTGGTGGCAGCTCCGGTTGTGGCAGAGTTGGTAACTCTGGCTCTGGTAAAGTCGGAATCTCAGGCTTGGGAACCTCAGGCAAGGGCAAGGGCGACTCCAGGAGGTGGCGCGCCTCTGCTTGGTTTGTGTTGCTGGTTATTGATGATAAAGTAATGAGAAATAACAAGAAAAAAGAAGGCTGGCTATCAAATGCCATTGCCAGAGCTAAGTGTGACATATTATTGAGGAGAAGTTATCTTGAGATTCAAAGTGTTCAATCTTTTGTGTGATGCATCCTGTCTTCTTGGTTGTATGGTTTATATAGACACTGGATCATGTCAAGAAGATTGAGTTTTTGGCTTGGTTGTTAACAAGGAGATGAGTTAGTTCAACTTCCTAATGGCCTTAATTTATTTCTTCCAAAAATACGTATTCTTGCTCTTCATATAATAAGCCTTAATTTATCTCAAGAGTAACTCTAAATAAACTTGTATAGAATTCATTTAAACTCAATTTAATTAAAGACAAAGCTATAATTGGATGATTTGGAGCCTGTATGGTTTCCTAATGCAAAATTAATCAAAGTTGCCCGAGTTTGTCTAGCACATCTAATCTTGACTACTAGTTCAGTTCAGTAACTTCAGTTTGAACTTAGTACGAATTTGCTCAAGTTTTAACCACTTTTAAGATCCATTATTGATAGTACAAACTTAGTTGAGCTACCAACTAAAGACCATTCAGCCATCCATATGAAACCGACTTCATCATTTCCTCTAGGTTCAAAGTAGTAGGCAAGAAAATCCTTTTGGCTATTTCTTCTAAAACATATTAGACAATATATAATAGATGCAACACTTGAATACCAGCCTTATTGATTAATAAACTTTTCTTTCATACAAGTTAAACAAATAATGCTGATGTAAAAGTTCAACCACATATTGCATCTCACACATAATAGAACAAAGTTCACAACCAACAACAACAACGACAATAATAATAGCTCAATGCTTATCGAGAAAGCAATGCATAGATAAACAACATAGTAATATACTCTTAACAAATAACATATTCGATCATTAGATGGATGGTCTTAAATATATATTCTTCAATTGCCACTTTGCAACATGCGAACGGTCCATCCTAGCTCACTCCTCTGCTTAAGAAAAACAAATCAATTATCAGTATTGAAAATTTTCTGAGACCAAATCTTAGAAATAAATGGCAATATACACTCAGAAATCATAATTTAAGTTGAGGAGGGCAACACTTAACCCTGATATTGGTCTATTGCCCCCATAATTTTAATGAGTCTGGGCGGAATACTTGTTGAATAGGATAACACAGCACGTCGGTAGATGAACTTATCAAGACTGGGAAGTCCTTCATCATCCGCTAGCAGCTCCTGGAACTTGGTATCTTTGAGCATCAACACTTGAAGTTGGGGAAAACTTTTCTCTCCAGAGAAATCCAGCTTGTGTGCACTGCATCTCTTCAGTTTGATGATCTCCAATTTGGACAGACTTTTCAAAGCTCCCATATGATCCTCTAAGTCTTCAACCTTTCTAAGAGTGATCTTCACAAGATTCGGAGGAAATTCCACCATTTCTGCAATTTTCTGTGGGATGTCGAAGTATAAATTGAGCTTCTTGAGAGACTTATACTGAGACATATCCAGCCTTGGAATCTCATTGAAGATTGAAACCAGAACATCCATCTTTAAGTCCTCAAGCTTTTGTAATACTAGTGTTTTACCAAAGAGAACCTCCAACACTTGCTTCTTGGTGACATATATTCTTAACCTTACTAACCTGGGGAGTTTCTTTAATGAGCTGGACGTTAAGCAGTACCTCAGCCCAAAATCCAGGTCTAGAGTTTCTAGATTTTGCAAATTCACTTCAATCCCATCCTCTGCACCTCCGGATTTCCGGTGACCGCAAGTACCAAAAGATTTCGTCATTGTTAAGCTACTAAGGAATAAATGCTTCAAGTGCTTCATCTTGAGAATAGCCTCGGGAACATCCTTTGATTTTATCTCCAATGTCTCTAGTTTCTTTAGTCTCCTGATGCCTGCAGGAATTTCAGACAACTCGCCTTTCAGTTTAAGGTAGCTCAAGCCACGCAAGTTGGCGATCTCATTCGGGAGACTAAGTGCTCCATCTTCAACTTCTATAATAAGAAGCCGCAAGAATCTCAAGTCCGAGGCATGGTCTCTGACATACCTAAAGAGTTCCTTATCTCTACTGAAACAGAACAAGGCCCGGATTTTTGGAATTTGGACATCTTTGAAGGCATATTTATCTGAACTACTGGTATATGTGGTGACCCTACGGACTATTGGAGGAACACCACGTGATTTCAGGTTATTACGGGTATAGAAAAAGTTATTATCCTCAGCCACACGAGTGCAAAGATCGTGCAGAAGAGCATGAATGCGGCAACTTCTAACCCTCCCATCAGCTCTTCTCCTAGAAACTTGGATTAAATTCCTGGAAATTAGTTTATTTATGCTCACTTCCACAACGTTGTCGCCCTTTCCAGTTTCATCAACTTGGATGAGTTTCTCAGTTACCCAAAGGGGGATCAATTGAGGGACTAAAATCTCACGGTTCTCTGGGAATATCCCAAAGTATAGAAAGAGAGGTTTTAACTCTGGTGGTAAATCCTTGTAACTCAGAGCCAAGATCTTTAAACAATCATTCTCAGCACCTTCACTCATGTTTCTTAGCACTTCATTCCAAGCAAGTTTACTTCTTTCCCTACCCCGCAACATACCTGCAGTAACCTCGATGGCTAATGGCAAACCACCACACCTCGCCACTATCTTCCCACCAATATCTTTTAGCACCGGTGTGAGTTGTTCATCAGGCGTGGACAAGATCATATTATCGAAGAGTTCCTTCCCATCCTTTTCGCTTAAATGATCCAAAGGATCCAAAGAGTCTTCACCACCAATATACCTACCAACATCAGTATTTCGAGAAGTAACAATTATTCTGCTACCATTTTCTGAAGGGGCCTGGAGGACATCTCTTAAGAGATCCCATGTTTTTGTAGCCCAAACATCATCAAGAAGGATTAGATACCTCTTCTCTTGGAGCAACAAATACAGGTTATCCTCCAAGTTCTCCTTGATCTTATCCTCGCTGAGGCCTACCTGTTTTGCTATGTCAAGTTTAAGCTCTCCCACATTTGGCTCCTGCGAAACATACACTATCGCGCAACACTGGAATTCATTTTTCACTTTGTGATAAATTCTCCTCGCGACAGTAGTCTTACCCACACCTGGCGGCCCAACAATTAATCTGCATTGCTTGTTTCCAGTAAGTATTTCTGCCTCTAGTTTCTGCAAAGTTCCTTCACGACCAAAGATTTTCTTGGACTCTCGGGCTCGAAGAAACTTCTTTCTGCTATCCCACATTTCACTATCAACGATGGGTTTTGCGTTAGATTCCGCAGTGATTTTACATTTTTCCCTGGAAACTTCAAGAGCTTCTACTCTTTTCTTAATTTTTTCAATCTCCAGGGCGAACTTATTGACTGTGACACAATAGCAAAGAAAGCCTGGAGCCTCCTTGAGAAAATGCAATGGCCCCCCCGTGAAGCCTTGGGATTCAATCTCTGGAAGATAAGTGTCCATAATATCTTCCACATCCTGGGCAAGATCCCTGATATTGGCAATCAAGTTAGCCACTTCGCTACTCCCAGCCTTTTTGGATTCAGCGTCTTGTAGGTAGGATTGGAGGGTCCTCATCTCGGTTTGGATCCAGGTGATGTTCTCTGGTAATTGGTACAGGCGAGTCCCTGCTTGGTCAAGGAGATTTCCGGCTTTGCTGATGACTGTTTGAACTACGGTGTCTGCCATTTTTTATGACCTTCGACAAGAATTTGCCTCACAAAATTTCAGAAACAGCCATGACTATAGTGTTGTATAAAACTCAATGGAGAACAAAATTGATTTCTATATGAGAATTGGGAATTGAGAATTTGGTAAATTTTTCAGCAAATTATTGTAGTGACTCAAAAAATAAGATTATAAGCAGTTTTTTCTTTTGTAGAAAAAAACAAATTACTTTTCTTTGCCTTATAAGTTGTTCTATTTCGAACCATCAATTAACTAAAACTAGTAATTTGGACACAATTGATATATGTGCTAAATTTTTTATAGAATAGAATAAATAATTTATTTTTTAATATAATGTTAATTTTTAATAGTATGTAATATTTATTTGAATTTTTATATAAATAATTAAAATATTAAGCTAAAATAATAATTATGGGTTTATAATATTTGAGTTGTAAATGATAGTTGCTATATAGTTGTAGCTATGAAAATTATTTAAAAAAAAAAAAGTGAGGGCATTTTAGGTACATTACATGAAAATATATCACAAAGGAGTTAGGTATTTTATTAATAGTATATATACTAAATAATTTATTTTAAAACATGACCATACATTTTTCAGTATCCAAAAAATGTATTTTGTAAAATATATGAACTCATAAGATGTTGCAAAAAAAAGTTCAACTACACACCCTTTTAATAAAATTTAATGTGGATGTTTTTGTATTTTCATATTACTAAAACATACAAGAGGTTGTATGTGGAATAAAAAAGATATTACTTTAGCACCTGCTTGGTTTATTTTCTTTTTTATTTTGTATTTTCATTATTTTTAAAAATTGAAAAAGTAGTTAGTAAAAATAAATTTATATTTGGATAGATTGTTATAAAATTAATGATTATATTAAATTTAATAGATTGTAGAGAGAGAGAGAGAGAGAGTAATCATGACAATAGAAAGAGAAAATATATAAATTATTGAAAAATGTATTTTAAGAATAAAAATAAAAATATATTGGAAGAAAATATGTATAAATCGATGTATATCAATTTTAAATAGTAGAAAATAATAGAAATAGAATTTGAAAATGAAAATAGACCCTTAAGTAAAATTATTACTATTTGTGCATGATGTGATCGTTTAGAGATTAAAAGACATATTTGTGGAAAGTATACATAATTTTTTTTCCGTTTAGTTCATAAAAATTAAATTTTAAATAGGTAGTTGAGGTCATTGTTAGCGTACTTTTGTTCATAACTTAAATGTCAAAATTTGTACGTATGGTAACTTATTTTTATGCTAAATTCAATTATTTCTCCCTATACAAATTAGTTATTAGACAAATTATTTGACATATTCATTCTATGTTTTATGTAAATTCAAAGATGTTCAGAATATATGCCACAAATAAATTTTTTATTCAAATAAAAACATGTAACCAATTCAATCACAAAGTGATGACTCTTATATTGAAAATTCCAGAAAAATTGATGTTCAATAAAAAATAACAAAAGAATATACATTAAAAATATTGATTACTATTAATATTATATATACACTAATCATTCCTTTTGAATGATTTTTTTTTTGCCGAAGATAAAATCGAATTTGTATTAGTTTAACAGTGATTGAAGCCTTGAAGTAGTTAATTTGTTTTAGTAGAATGAAAGTAGATTAAAAACTATCCAAAGTTTCGGAAGCTAATTACATATTTTTCTCCTTAATTTGATTTGAAGTTACTTTTATAAAAACATTTTCTTTATGTAAACCAACTAAAAATGATTAGACTCAACAAAATAAGAGCAAAGAGAAGATAGAGTAAATCAAATTACACTGGAAGAGAAGAAAAATAATTTAAATCCATGAACTAAGAAAGAAAATAAGATAACAACTACTTTGTTTCATCTGATTCAACAATTAATGATTTAATAATTTTTACCATTGTTAGTTACACAATTTGATCAGTAATTAATTTTCTAATCTTTTGTTCCTTCTCAAAAACAAATAAATTTGTACTTTATATATTTTATTGCTCTTACTTTTTTATCCTTTAAACAGTGATGTACTAAAATATTTTTAATATAATAAAAGTTACAAGTGAGCCAAATAATAGAAGTATATATAAATTGGCTTTAAATTCACTATGAAACGCAAGATCCACGGGTGCAAGATATAAATTATTGAGTAAAACAAATTAATTAATTCAGTAAGGTGTCAATTCACATGAGTTGGGTGGCTTTGGATTGAGTTAAGATAGAGATATAACATAAAAACACTAAATCCAAATACAATCCAACTTGATGCTAAACTCAAAAGGCTCACCCCTAATTCAATCCACAAAAAATCGAGTAAGGTTCGAGTTAACTTGATTTTCTATCAAGTCACTCAACAACCCAAACTAACATGATATATATATATATTTTACCTTTTATATTTATAAATTCCAAAATTATAATTGAGTAGAAATTTAATCTACCAATAAAGTTTATAATTCTACATAATCATTAAGATCCAAGTAAATAAGAAACATAATAACTTTAAAATTTGTTATATCCATAATTACTCCAAATACAAAAAAATAATAAATCATTGTTCAATATACAATTTTGATGATAATCATCAATGCAGAATTAACTACTAAATAATAAAAATTAAAGTCCAAAGATAAAAACATCAAATTAAAGTCCAAAGATAATTATCATGACAACTATCAAATCTGAAATTTTCTTTGCACCAATAACTAGTTTCCTTTCATAGCCCAAAACTCTACAAAAAAATCTTCTTTTGTTGTGTATTGGAGATTTTAAGATTCTTGAAATTTTGGATATAAAATTTTTCTTGATTTAGATTATTGGATAAAAAATTTTTTAAATTTAGATTTTATTTTTAATTGGCCAATTTTTTGCCAATTAGGTCAGGTTGGATCAAGTTTACTGAGTTATTAGGTCACCCGCTTGTTATTTTCAGGTTTAGCAGATTGACCCAAAACCAACCCAACCTTATTATTTTTTCTTAGGTCAATTTTGGGTTCAATCCAATTTGACCCAAATCCAAAAACATCAAATCCAAACCTAATATTTTTCAGATGGATAATTATTAGGTCATCGGGTTGAATTTGATTTTGACACCCTTATAATTAAGAACTTAATATATAATTTAAGGCAATAAAATGGGAAACAAACCTTGGTTTATAATAAAATAATACAATATAAACTATGTCCAAATAATATATTAAATACAAAACATAAAATTAAAAAGTACTTATAATACAATATCTACTATTCTACTATAATTTGAATTATGTAAGAGAAATTATAAATTGATGTATATAATATGTAAATTTCAATATAATATTTCCACACAATATTATGCAAAAGGCTCTCTGTCACTCTAAATGTGAATGACATAAAAAGAATTTAAAGTAGTTGTGATTTTATAAAAATAATCATAACATTCATACATTACACGTACAATTTGCTAGTAACATTTTAAAAGAATGATTATTTAAAAGAAAAAGCAATGCATAATATGAAGCATATCATGTCAACAAAAATCACTTATGACATAATGTGAAGCAAACAAATATTTGTTGTTAAATAATGACATTAATTGAAGAATTTTGACACATGAAGATTATATAGCAATACCAATTAATGATGGAAGTGAAACAAGTTAATTATATTCATCATATATAAGATCAAGAAATAAAATTTCATATTTGATTTTCTAACCTGCTTTATTATATGCCTCACTTCTGTTTGAGTTCAATCACCAATGGAGGGAATTGGCAGCTCCAACCTAAATGCTACAAGTTGATGACTAAATTTTCAGGAACCAAAAATAAAGAAAGAAAGAAAGAAAAAAGAAAAGAAGAAGAGCAACCGCTTCAGCTTAATAAGCCTTCTAAAATGATATATGAAGATAATTAATAACTTGGTTACCTATAGATAGTAGATGAAGGGAGATTTTATAGTATATCTGTAAATATTAAATTCAAAAGATAACTACTTTCTTATATAGGTGGATTTTTTGGATTATGTTGACCCTCATAGGCGTTCCAAACCCAATTTATAATACAAGGACTCTCCAGCAAAGAGAGTCCATTCATTTTATGTTTCGATGAATTCTCAAGTCACGAATGAGATTCTTTAGCCAAGCCAAATGACGTGATTAAAATTCGCTATCTTTGCTTTGCTTTTTAAACGTAGATAATTATTTTTAAGTGACGGATAGGATTCTTTGGACAAATGTACAAGATTCTAGTAGACAAAGAGATGAACTTCTTTATCCTAATTTCACTTTCTACGTTTGGATTAACTTTCACGCTAAGAATGAGATTCTTTCACTTAATCAAGTGGGATTGATTACTAAATATCAAGAAGGTACAGCAGGCTCCACTATACTAACTTCTTCAGTTGCTTTTTGGAACTACATAATTTTCCTCAGAAGTATGCCTGTAAGAGGAAATGAAATCTGTGTAATAATGGACCTGTGATTAAGAGAAAATGGTCAAAAAAATGGTTTACAAAATATGAATGTGGACTTCTAACAAGGTGTCTTGATTGTTTAATGATATTATGTTTATTTAGGTTTACAAGTTGCAACTGCTAGCAATAATTGTCACAAGCTTTCACAGACCAAACTGATGTAATTGCGTGGAATTTAGACATAATATTAATTGTAATGGGTTTAATTAATTGGTAAAAATTGATGCAATTCAAACCAGGCATTACTGTTAAATTAATTCAAACATATATGCTGTTAAATTTACATATATTGATTTACCAAATTTGATCATAAACGTGTCAGTGAGCATATACGCTTAGATTACTATATATTTGATTAAAAAAATTAGTTTTTAAGGATTATTTTACTTTGAATGTTGCCTAAAATTTGAGAATTCAATAATTTATGATTAATCCCTTTGGGGGTAGATAATAAATCTTCTTCCATGTGAAATCACTTGTTTCTTTTTTGGCTGTTTTGTTTGATTACAAATTTTATTTCGTGAGGTAATGATACATATACACATATTGCATTCTAATTAATAAAATAGCACTTCAACTTAAATAAGAAATAAAAGATGCCCATATGCAAGAGTTTAGAAGTCCACTTTTTGTATCCCAATTCTAATTTTGTTCCGATTTTTATTCAAATGTAGAGAAGTTTAAGTTGATGTGCCCATTGATATACATATATGCATGATCAGATTTAGTAAAATCACATAATTATGATAAAATAACTGTACCGGGTAGAGGTTAAAAACATGTACCTGTTTAAATTTGCCATCCAGACACGCCCATTTTACAATTGCAAAGAATTAATGGTTTGTACGTATTGCACCAATTTCTGCCGAGTTAAACCTGTTATTTTTAGTATATATGACATCGTCTCAATTTCTACACAAGAAAGTCGCACAAATTACAAAAAGGGTTTATAAATTTGAAATTGCGCTTTAAAAATAAGCAAAATTTAGTCCTCTATATATTAGTTTTTCTTCGCACCATTGATCTTATTTTTTCAATGGAAAATATAGGTAAAATTATTCTGGTCCAATGCAATAATGGGGCTATGAAAATTGTCCCACATTGTGCAAAGTTTTTGAAACATCCCAAAAGTCCAAAATATTATATACTATTATATAAAAGAATAAAAAAATTATGTCCTTATACTATAGAAATTTCAGTAGTGGTGCAAAGTGTGTCCAAATAACTAGTGTTGTAGCACCCCACTCAAATAATCCGTAAGCTAAGATGTCACCAATTCAGTCTTAAATCTAATCCATAAGATAGTCAATAGGCCCATAAAAAATTTCAAAACTCATCAGAGATAGCAACAGATTTCAATCGTAGGCAAACCTCAACAAAAGTACCATATACAAGCCATAGTTGATCCCATAACATTCGACATAATATTTACACACAACAGATATTTAATTCAAACCTGACATATCACAATATCTCTAAGTTAAAACTTAACATTCAAGTGAACCTATATACGCATATAACACCTATTCTATTACAAAACATATCTTCTTCAATCCAAGCCAAAAATCCATGCCATTCACCCAATTGTGTCTGAGAAAATCAAGGATAATACGTGAGGGTAAGTCCAAAGGACTTAGTGAAAGATAATTTTAATAACAAGTAATAGGGATCTGTTGAAGAAGAATCAACTTAACGAATCATAAATTAACTATCAGAATAGGAACATATCAGGATGTAGGCAGTCAGGATCAGATTCAGGCAATCAAGATACAGATTACAGGCAGTTATGATTAGATTATAAGCAGTCAAGATCAAATTATAGGCAATCGGATTAAACTATATGTAGTCATAATCATATTACAGGCAATCATAATACAGTCAAGTAAAACAAACTCGATTAACAGATGCAATTCAATAGATTATAATAGGACATGTTTCCAATCGATCAGTCTTGCCCTAGCATGGCAACTTGGGACATGGTAATTGCCCATACGGACTGCATGGCGCATCATTGATGCCCAGGGAGAGCCTCCCATCACATCGTGGATACCTAAGCAGACTACTCAACGTATCATTAATACCCAAGCGGTCTGCATGGCATATCACTAACACCCAAGAAGGTTGCTTGGCGTGCCCTATATATCTAAACATATCGGTAGGATTGACACTAAGCCCGACAATCTCCAATCATATATGAAGGATCCATAACAGATAGCCGGCAAGGCAGAACACTGATCGATAATAGATTCAGATAAGCCAACATGGCCACAAAAATAGATGTGTTGGCAAGGCAATAGATAACAGTACAGAGCAATTAGATAACAATACAGTCAGGTAACAATATGATAACAAATAGCAAAAGAGAGTTCTAAGAACAGACAGGCAATAATCTCATCAGAGGCACAATTAATGAAACAACCCTTACAAGGGAATATGCATCAATCAACAAATAACAATCGAGATCTCAAGCAATCATAGATTGCAATAACCAGGAAACAATTACAATACAGAAATCAGTTTAACCCTCTCAAGGGTTTATCACAATAATAGATAGGTGGGAAGTAAATGTCAAACTAGTAGACCCTCACCTTTGTAGCCTCAAAAAACACAATCACAGTTTATTTGTCCCTGGGACCTAGCTCCTCGTCACCTAACGACAAGACTAGGTTCACAAACAAAATCATCATTTAACCCTAATAACCCCTAATAACCCCTAATAACTACAATCATAATATCAACAATCTAAAACCAATAGTTTCTCAATAAATACAATAGTTTTAGGGTTCGCTAGGCATTAACATTACAAAATGTGCTAATTACGCTGTTATTGTGAAAATATGCATGGAGTTCATATCAGTTCCAGTAAAGAGATATAATAAGGTCCGTAATTACATAATTGACCACACAATATTACACCAAGTCATTATTAATAGTCCAATCGTCCTTAATAACCCAATTATTGCCACATAGGTCTCAAATCCATAAAATTAGGATTTGATTACTTAATAAACTTAATTAACCAAAGCTACCATATAATATAATAAATCTGGGTCCACTAGGCATATGAAATTACATATGCATGGAATGAATGACCAAGTCCTATATCAAATCTTCCATTTGTACCATGAATACAAGATTTGGCAATAATATGTCCAAGAACGCTATAAAATATCAAAGCTCAATTCTAGCACATATATACTAATCTTTTTATTGGAAGTCAGTTTTCACAAACTAACATCGTCAATGGAATCACCATGACGAGAAGATGAAACAATCTCAGCACCACCGTTAGAGCCCCCACCGTGCATAATCGCCAAAAATAGACAACACCACTATCGTTTGATGCCTTTCAATGTGAGCAATTCGATGCTCTGAACATTTTCATGTTTCACCACCGAGAAGATAGTCAATTGCAACTTCAAAGTCTTAGTGCCACCACTCACCACTGTGGAGATTTCCTTCAATCCCACCTCAACCACTATGCCAAACTTCAATCCAAGGCCGCTAATATGATCCTAGAGCTAAGTTATACTAGGAACACTACCCAGAAACCAGTTCCCACTGCTGCTCCGCCATGCCTATCACTTACTGCCATTGATCAACTTTCAACTCCACTTTCCTAGGTAAAGGCCATACATATGGTGTCCATGGAAGTATTAGGG
>JACGDI010005313.1:226549-282932 GCA_014898725.1 Jacaranda copaia | reverse complement strand
ATATATATATAAACTCATTTTTCAAAATTAGAAATTAGCTCCTAATTCTTTACTCCAATCTTCAATTGAGTCCTGCATAAAGTAGCAAAACCTCAATTTAGCCCTTGGTATAGGTTAGTGCCTAACATTTGCCTAGTTGACCTAAAATATTCACAATTTGGCCCACAGAATTTTCAAACGCTGTTCAGTTAAGTTTCTTCAAATTACAAATTAGCCCCAAAACTTTTAAAACAAATAAAAAAATTAAATTTCATAAAAACAAAAATAATGGTAAATAATTTTCCGCCAATCATAAAATTTTGGGGGGTGTTACAAGTGTTTAATTATTGCGAGCGCTTGCAACTTGTAAGTACTTATAGGTGCCTCCTTGATGGCCAATTATGGTCCATACTTATTAATTTGCTAAGACATCGTTTGCTTCTTATGTTTACTACAAGTTTTGCATTGTATTCATTTTCTCAAATTGGGATAGATTCTATTTTACATTGGGAGAAAAATTATAGTCCAAAAAAGCCAAGGTAAAAAGTTAGTACATCAAAGCTACATCTTCTTGTTCACTCCCACTTAGTTTAGTGAAGAATCTCATTCTTAGGATCAATCTTGTTGTTCACTAGAATCCTACTTGGTTTGTCGGAGAATCTTATTCCCAGCTTCAAAATTAATCTAAACTACTTGAAAAGCAAAGCCAAGACCGAGGACTTCAATTACATCACTTGGTTAAAAAATTTTATACATTACTGGAGAGTTCATCTAACATAAATGAGCAAACTAATGGAAATTAATAATAGATATTAATTGTGTATACTTGCACAAGTGAAATAGAATTTATTTATTGAATAAATAGAAAAACAGATACAAGATGAGCACTAAATTAAGAAATTTTATTTTGCAAGATAGAAGGAATACAAAAATATTGATATTCAAAGAAAATAAAATTATTAAACAGAAATCAATTCTAATATGAAATCTGCAAATAAAAGAAAATAATAGTACATAGAAATAGTTTATAATATATACTAACGTTAGTTAAATAACAAGAAGTGAAGAAAGCCTGCATGAATCTTGAACAATATCGAATGAATGCCAACATACAGAGCTAAGGTTTTAATCATCGACCATACTATTTAAAGGTCTATAGTGACTATATAATCCCCCAATATATAATAGCACTTTAGTTGATTGTACTTGCGAAATCAAATTGATTTCGAACTTCTTCTTCTACAAAATGTTCGAATCAATAAGTGCTTTATGCAATAATTACATAAATATATATATATATATATATTTTGAATTCTTAACTCAATCCTAAGAAGTTCTATTTATGACTATAAATAGGCATTCCAAGAATATATAATGAAGAAAAATGTTTCTTCAACCTTATAATAAGTTCTATTTATAAACTTCGTTTCATGTCATAATTTGTTTGTAAATGTTTAGTGGATCTTTAATCCCAAATGTTTATATGCTTCTCATTATGTGTAATTTCTTATTCTCATATTATATTTTTCATCTAGATGTGTTGATTTTTTATCTCTTAAATAATCATGCTTGTAAAAGTGATCTACTAAGTCTCATGATGATATACATTGATTATCCATAGAAATTTCAACTCCAGTCAAAACTGAATTTAAATATTAGTTTATCTACAAAAATTATACGTTAGATATTGGAGCATCCAATGGTATATCATTCAAGAGAAATGACTTACTAGCAATTTATAACATTCCCAAGCCAATATTGCTTCCCTTTTTTTCGTTTTAGTATGGCTTTTGTATTGCATTTCACTTCTTTTATAGGATTTGGTTTATTTTTGTTCCTGAAGAATAATTTAGAGGGTACTTAGGTGAACTTATAAACTCATTAAAATATTTTATAATTATTTAAGAGCCTATAAGATATAAAATATTTAGTAGATTGTTTTAGAAGAAAGGTTGTGAGGTCCCAAAATAACATGACAAAATCTTATATACTCTTTTAAAAAGAGTAATGAGTTTTTAATTTACTTTTAAAGCTAGTAATCAATTGATCGAGTTGCACTATCCTCATGCATACGTAAGTGTGAGATCCAGGGTATAAATCCTAATAGCCCCAACTTCTTTGTGCGTATGTGAATTTAAATTTAAAAATTAAAAATAAAAATAAAAAAATTATTTTTTTAAGATTTTAATAGCTCCTTTAATTTTGATCATATACTAAGCTCCAAAATCTTACTTTAATATCCAAACACTTCAAAGACTTAAATTTAAAATAATACACATCATCTTCTGAGTTCTAAAAATGTTTTTTAAAGCATAAAAACTTATAAGATTTTTTTAAATAAATTTAATCAAAGACCTTCTTAATCCAAAAGAGCAATTGGCGGTTATGGTATTGAAGCTATACCTTTCTTCTTTAGTAAATCTCACTTGATAATTTGTTGAAAGAATGTCATTATTAGCTTAAGGATTATGCTAAACTAAAGTGTGAAGTTAGGATAGGGAAGTTTACGTACAATATTGTCCATCCTTTATTGAAAGAATCTCATCCTTGGAATGAGAATTCGTCTAAACTTACAAAGATATGCTCTTGATGTTGGAGGATTCCCATGTTATAAATCAGTTGGGGTTGCCTACGGGGGAAAATATGATCAAAAACTACACCTACATAAATTTGAGGAGTGTCACTACTTAAATTCGCTACTTGGGAGAATATTATATAATCTCTGTCCAGTCTTTTGGGCATAAAGGTAACCATCTCGAAAAATCATCTTCTATTCCATCCAAATTATAAGGCTTATGAATGTGAAAATGATGATGTTTTTCTTTTTTGCATATTTTTTTTCTTGTGGGGCAAATCAATTTAGAACATTTAGCTACGAACTCCCTCCATTTGTGATTGATTTCAGAAACAAGTGAACCACATAATAACAAGAAGAAAAAGCCTATATATCAACAAAGGTAAGATGGTCAAATTTGGAAGTTTCTTGATCTTACATTGAGTGGACTTATTCAATCATTGGCACTAGAACTATAAATGATTGTATTGGAGTTTGGCTCTCTTCATGTGTTAAATTACTTCGTTTAAAGTCATTATGTGCAACCTATTTATGGAAGTTTAGTTTATTTTTAATTGCAAATCTTTATACGCTTCACACATTACTTCATGATTTTTACTCTCGTATGTTTCATATTATGTCTTTAACTTGTGCTTTTACATAATTCTGTATGTTTATAGGCATGTTAATGGGTAGGGTATTACCTTATTCAAGCCCATACCCTAATATATTTAAGCAAAATACTCTATATTCTACTATATCCTAAATTATACTCAAAATAGTAAGACTTGAACTCTACCATATCATATCTAACCAAATGCCCATTGAATCTAGTTTATTGGGCTTATGTCTTTAATGTATAGACCTACTATCTCAATATATATATACCAAAAAAATTATTTGGTATATGATACAAAAAAATATTTTCTATATTTAATTTAATTTAGTTAATCTTTACATTTGATTTTGGGTGTACTAAAAAATCAGAAGTAAAAAGAATTAATATTTTTTTCTTGTCTCCTCCATATTATATTTTTTCTTTCTATTGTTTTTTTAAGTATGTTACTTTCTTTTTCTCTTTAATTTTATTCTTCCTTCTCTTATTTAATAGTGTTATTTCATATAATATATTCAAGCAAATATATGAAAATAGTTAAAAAGATATACTAGCTATTACATAAAAATTAATATATAAAAAGTTTATAAGTAGTATACATTTAATTTCAATATAGATAACTTTTAGGTTAATATATTAAATTTGAATATATAGTAATGAATAGTGTTTTGGTATGAGTACATGGGTAATTATGAGTATAGACACTATCTTGGCCCATTAATTATCTCTAATAAATATAGGAATAGGTTTGGGTCTGGGTTTAAGTATGATTTTTTGAGCTTATCCGATCCATTAACAGGCTCACGTGCATATATGTGGTAAAAGTGATATACCAAGTTTTACGATGATATACTTTGGATATAGGTGAAATTTAAAGCCGCAACCAAGAGTTTATTCAAATATTGATCTATATATAATGCTTACATGCACGTCAATTATTACTCATATAGACATGGGCTGAATTAGATTTAGTTTGAGTTCAAGTGGGTTCAATGTGAATTTAGATGGATTGGTTGAAGTGGGTTGCATTGAGTCTAAAATGGTGCAATAACAAATTTTTGACTCATCTTACTTATTCAAAAAAATTAATTTTGACTCATTTTATTTATTGAAAAAAATTAATTTAAAAGACAGTAGTAATATCAATATGTCTTTTGCACCTTACTCAATATATAATTTTACAATATAGCCAAATGATTTATTAAGTTATATATTTATTTTATTAATTTGTGTTTGAATTAATTGATTTTGAATAGCATTGGTTTCTTAATGAATTGACAACTTTAAGAAAATTTCATAATTGTCGCATCAGTAAGTGGGTATGGAATTTTAGTCATGAATATGTTAATTTTTATTAATTTTTCAAGAATTAGCAAACACTGCATTTCAGTCTTAATATTAGCGACATATATTAGTAAAACAACAAATTTAGAATTTCTTTTAGTTTAATGGACACAAGATTTGTTCTTATGACTTCAAGATATTATTCATACACCAAAACGTGTATTTTTAAAGAATGTAGCAACTAATTTATTAATATATTCAAATCAGAATGTTTATTTCAATTGTAAAAGTATAAAAAAATTTAATGTTTGTTAAAATATCTTTTTTCCTAACATTAAAATTTTAATGTTTGTTAAAAAGATTGTAGAAAGTGGAAGTGTTACAACACTTTAACTTGTTATACTCAATTTTTCATGCACATGGAAATTAATATTTTAGTGCGAATGCGAGTATGTTTGAAGTTCTCGATTATAAGCACTAAATACTTTCAGTGTGTATACTCAATAGTAGAATTCGTTTTATTGACCAAATATAGTTGTTTAGTTGTGACCAATGACCTTTCGAATTTGGAGTAGACTTTTGATTCTCAATTCTCACACAGAAATCAATTTTGGACTTTATTGACTTTTACACAATTCGATAGCTATAGCTATTTCTGAAACTTTGGAATGCAAATTGTTGCAGCAGATCATGGCTGAAGCTGTGGTTGCAGTGGTGATCAACAAAGCCATTGCTGGAAGAAATCTCCTGGAAGCAAGGAGTCAGATGTATAGTTCCCAAGAGAACATCCAGTGGATCGAGAGCCAGATGAGGACTCTGCAATCCTACCTAAAAGATGCTGAATTCAAAAAAGCCAGGAGTCCTCAAGTGGCTAACTGGATCATCAGTACAAGGGATCTTGCCCAAGATGTGGAAGATATTCTTGATACTTATCTTACAGAAACTGAATCTCAAAACATCAAGAGGGGGCCATTTCATGCTCTCATGCATGCTTCTTGCACTCCTTGTTATGGTGGAACAGCAAATAATTTTGCCCTGGAAATGGAAAAGATTAAGAAAAGAGCAGCAGAGCTTGAAGCTTCTAGGACGAGTTATGGCATTACTGCGGTTGCTGATGCAGGGCCCAGCGTCGAGGTGAATATGAGGAACAGCAGAAAGTTGTTTCTGCGCGCTCGTGAGCCCAAGAAGATTTTTGGTCAAGCAGAAACTTTGCAAAAATTAGAGGCAGAAATGCTCAGTGAAAACAAGCGGTGCAGAGCAATATCAGTTGTTGGGCCGGCAGGTGTAGGTAAGACGACTGTTGCCAAGAGAATTTATCAGAAAGTGAAAAACCAGTTCCAGGGTTGTGCAATAGTTTATGTCCCTCAGGAGCCAAAATTCGGAGAGCTTTTATTGGACATAGCGAAACAAGTAGGCCTGTCTGAGTTCAAGATGCAGCAAAACATGCAAAACAACCTGTTTTTGTTGCTCCAGGAGAAGAGGTGCTTAATCTTTCTGGACGATGTTCAGGACACGAAAACATGGGATCTCTTGAGAGATGTCCTCCTGACAAATTCAGAAAATGGTAGCAGAATAATTGTTACTTCTCAAAATAAAGATGTTGGTATGCACGTCGCAGGTGGTCAGGGCTCCTATCCCTTGGATTTTATAAGTGAAAGTGATGGGAAGGAACTCTTCTATGATATGATTCTCTCCACATCTGGAGAAGTTCTGTCACCAGTATTAAAAGACATCGGTGATAGGATAGTGACAAAGTGTGGTGGTTGGCCATTGGCCATCGTCCTTGTGGCAGGCATGTTGCGGGTTAGGGAAAGACGTAAAGCTACTTGGGATGAATTACTTGAAAGAATGAGCGAATGCACTGGTCAGGACGACCGTGTTATGATCTTGGCTTTGAGTTACAAGGATTTACCCACAGAGCTAAAGCCTTTCTTTCTTTACTTTGGGATCTTCGCGGAGAACCGTGAGATTTTTCTCTCTGAATTGATCCACATGTGGGTAGCAGAGAAATTAATTTTCCAGGTTGATGACTCCAGAAACCTCGAAGATATTGCGGAAGCCTACATAGATAAGCTAGTTGCCAGGAATTTAATCCAACTCTCTCGGATAAGATCTCATGGAGGGGTTATAAGTTGCCGTACTCACCATCTGCTACACGATCTTTGCGTTCGAGTGGCTAAGGATACTAACTTCTTCTGTACTTGGAGTAGCCTACAATCAAGACCGCATAGAATCGTCACCTATCCCTCCAGCTTAACTCCACAGACTGTCCAAAACTCCAAAGTTGCTGAAAAACTCCGTGCATTTTTCTGTTTTAAGGAAGATAATAATCTCTCTATGCTCATTAAAAGAAATGCCTCAGACTTGAGATTATTGCGGCTTCTGATTATAGAGGTCGAGTATACAGTAATCAATCTCCCGAACGAGATTGCCAACTTAAGCGGCTTGATCTGCCTTAAGGTGATGGGCGAATTCATCACAATTCCCTCCAGCATTCAGAGGCTCAGAAGATTAGAGACTTTGGAGGTGAGAACAAGGGAAGTTCCTGAAAATATTCTCAAGATGAAGAACTTGAAGCATTTATTCCTTACCAGTGTAATCATGGTGAACCCAATCCCTGCTTGCGGTTACTCCAAAGTCAGAAAAATAGAGGATGGAGTTGAAGTTGATTTACAGAATCTCGAAACTCTAGATTTTAAATATCAATACGGGCACTACTTAGCCCACGGCTCATTCAAGAAACTCTTCAACTTAAAAAAGCTGAAAATATTTGGTGCGGAGAAGAAGACGTTGGAGGCCCTCTCTGATGCCGCAACAGTATCACCAAAGCTAGAGTACTTAAAGTTAAGGGTGGATTACAGGAGCAGTACAAGTCAGCACCCAAAGATGGACTTGTCTCGTTATCAAAATCTTGTGACGCTCCACTTATTCTTCGATATGAAGATAAAGATGAACTGCTCGATTAAGTATCCCCAGAAACTAGCGAAGATCACTCTAGGAGGGATTAATATCACAGAGGAGGAGAATCCCTTGGAATCACTTAAAGGGCTCTCAAGATTAGAGATCATCAAACTGAAGAAATGTAAAGCACAGAAGCTGGATTTCTCTGGAGAGGACAGTTTTCCTCTGCTTCAAATGGTAATGATTAAAGACACTAAGTTTGATGAGTTGGTGGTGGATGAAAAGGCAATTCCGAAGCTTGATAAGTTCATATATCAGCGTCATCCAAGCCAGCAGTCAGAAGTTCCAGAGAGACTAAAGAAAATGCAGATGGTGATGACGACCCACAGTGCTGAAGAGGTCAGCAGTTTTCAATTTTAAGTTCATATTGGCTTGATTTCATTCTTCAATTTGTCATATTTTCTAGCAGCTGATTAACATTATTTCCTTTCTTTTTTTTATAGCAGATGTGAAAGGAGATGAGTTGTTGCCCATTCAAAATTGCAAAGGTGATTGTTTGCTCATTGTATTGGCTTCTCATGGTCATCAATAAGCTGCAGCTGTTTAAACGCTTGGTCACAATATGTGGATCTGTCTTAAAAAATAAAAAAATAAAAAATAAAAGATAAAAAGGAAAAAAAAAAAAACCATATATGTGGCTCAGTCTTTAAATTTCTTCCTCCATTTGAGACTTATTTTTAGAGAAACAAAAATTAAAAAAAATATATATTTTTATTGTTTTATTATGGTTGTAAAACTTTCTTGTATTTGTATTTCACTTCAAGTGTGACTTTCTTGTATGTCCTTGAACTTTTTGGTGTTCACCATCCCCCTTATTTGTTGCCCGAAGAAATGTTTATTAATGGTTTGTTCTTATTCACATGTTATATAATCTTTCCTGTTGCGAGTATGACACTTTAATTGTCACGTTTATTATTGATTATAATGGTGAAATGTCCAAAAATTAGTGAATCAAACTTAATAAAAGTTTCAATATTGATTAATCAGTTTATTACGTT
The DNA here is from genome assembly GCA_014898725.1 of Jacaranda copaia. Classification (NCBI taxonomy): domain Eukaryota; kingdom Viridiplantae; phylum Streptophyta; class Magnoliopsida; order Lamiales; family Bignoniaceae; genus Jacaranda; species Jacaranda copaia. The sequence goes on along the minus strand of JACGDI010005313.1, from coordinate 274,540 downwards.
GACAAAAATAATGTTTTCACATAAATATCTGTTTGCACGTATCTTTTAAAAAACAAGATTAGAATTTAATAGACTTGATATATATCCATTAAATAAAATAGGAGATGAAACATAAAATATGGAATAGAGAATCCAATCCAAATTGAATCTTAGAAACTCACAATGGAGAAACTAAATACGCTGTAATTGACCTGCGCTTGTAGAATCTAATTAATGTTCTATAACTAATATTCCTGGTTTGAATCTCTTCTTCTGTATGCACAATTTGGACAACGGATGATTAATTATCCCAGTTTGCTTCTCCAGGAACTGCACTTCAGCACATACATTTGATTCTTGAATGGGTTCCTCATATAGTAATGCAATCAAGAAAAGTTTAACTGAAACAAGTTGACAGGACTCATTAGTCCAGATTTCTCAACAACGATTTTCGCAAACACAATAAAGATGGATTCTCAATAAAAATTTCATTTTAGATGCGAAAGTTTAGAAAGGATTAAATATGATGTGGCCTCATTAAACTCAATTGGGCAAAGTTTTCAATGACAAGTAGCAGAAATTTGTAAAAGAGCCAGTAACGATTAGGTTAATAATACTGCTGGTACTTTCAGAGTACTGGCACAAACTTAGGTTAACCCACCAAAGCTTGGCATTACCCGGTCGAGGAAATAACTACAAAAATTGCTAAATCAGGCTAAAAGCCATTTAGTCACAATACTTAGCCTAGTCTCTGCTCAAATTAAACACGCAGAGGAAGTGAATTTAACTAGTTAAATCCTGTCTCCTAGGAAGAAACCATAGGCAAAATAATTATTTCCTTCATCCGGGCACAGAGCATTGGAACAGAAAAGATACCAGTTGTTGCAGGGATGCAGCGGAAAATATGGAGTTGCAAACCAAAAGTATCAAAAATTACACGTAATTTGCCACTGCAGCTCTCCTTTTCCCACACCCCATCTTTTTGAGGCACCTGCTTGGGTGGACGCCCAACTCCACAAAAAGTTGACACATGGCACTTCACTTCTTTCTGTTATTTTTAAATTTTTTCTTTTCAGCTCATCTTTTGCCACATCATTTTTTGATTTCAGGTGATCTTCTTTCCCTTCTTTCTGGTTTTCTATTTTATTTTCTTAGTTTCTTGATTTTCTTTCGCTTCCGGACATACACATCAAGATTTGATCAAAGGAAAATCCAATTAAATAGAAAAAAAAGAAAAGAGATCCATGGGGGAGTCAAATTGGGTCCAAACCTATGGTTCCAACCCAATTAACTTTGGGTTGGGTTTAAAATAATTGATTAGGTTTGGATTGGTTTGAGTTTTTGTGGGGTGGGATATGAGTTGGGTTGAAATTAGTTTTAAATGTAAATAAGTTTAAAATAAGTTAAATGTGGTTTCTAAATAATTCAACCTAATTTCGACCTCAAAATTATTCTTTCATTCTCTCATTCTCCCAAGATCATATTACACTTTATTTTTATTTTTATAACACTCTAAAAATGAAAAAAAGAATAATGAGTTGAAAATTAGATAAATCATATATCATCGATTAATCAATTACCATTTCTCCACCTCCTTTAATTTTAAAATATTAATTTATTAACTTAATTTGAATGAATTAATTAACTTTTTACTTGAGATTATGATCTAAAAATTAATGATATCATTATTTGATTTATAAACTCTATTTTTTATAAAAAAAATTTAGCCAGTTAAATTTATAGCCCCCAAATTATTTTCAACCTTGAACCATGAAAATAAATAAAAAATAATTTTCTTTTTTCTTTTTTCAATTTTTACAAACTACCAAAATATAAATATGTAAACACAACAAATTTATTGTGTAGTGGTAGTATGTGAGAGGACAGACTATGGCCGTCCATTTCATTTCCATTACCTCCACATGAAGAAAGGGTCCCGACTTTATTTTTATTTTTAGTTATAATATTTTCAAAAATTAAAAAATTAATTATATTTCAATATATTTTGAGTATTTTATTTAAAAATAATAATATAGGTGGATATAAGAATTTAAATTTAAATGGTTTGTATTTTTTATTCTTAAAAAGACATATTTTTCAATGTATATGCACATTTGAATTGTTTTAAATTGATACTAATACTTTTATGTCGAATTGAAATTGAATTTAATCATTTTGATAAACGATAATGGACTAGATTGAAAAAATTAGAAATAAAATAAGTAATGCTTTTGCAAATATTGGCTAAATATAAAAAGTAAAAAATAAAAAACAAATGCAACTAGTATAGTAAACATTTTGTTAGGTACAATGTAAAAATTTTGTACTAAAAATTTAAAATATTTTAAATAATTATGTTTTATTCATTGAGGAAGATTGTTATTTTGTATTAAAAGAAAAAAATTTAAATATTAAAAAATAATAAGTAAATTATAAATTTACATAATTTGATTTATTTTACTTGATTAACAAAGATTTGATAATAATTAATTAACATACATCAAATAAAGGTAAAAAAAGATTATAGTTCAATAAAATAATACAATATTTAGTAAAAAGTTTACATTTTTTTTTTTTGTATCAGACCCATTCATATCCGATCCAACCTATTTTCAACCCATAAATATAAATCCATTTTACACTCAACTCATTTTTAACTTAACCCATAACCAACTCAGTCCACCCATTTGCCACTACTAGGGATTCAAATAAAAAAGGTTTAAGCCCATCATGGATGCAAAAGTCAGTGGCATGATTAGTTGAAAAGTGATTAAAGTAGTTCAAAACCCATATCTGATTTTTCCACAAAACCCCTATCTGATTTTTCCACACTAAAATTTTTCTTGATCTTTAAGATTAAAAGTTTAATTTAGAGTTTGAATCGGATAAAATTTTTGGCAGTTTATGTGCTTTTTTTAGATCCAATTTCAAATGCCAGGCATGTAATCATGTTTGAGAGAATGAACAAAAATGTTGACAATGATAGATTCAAAACAAAAGTGGGAGAAAAAAAAATGAAACCAAAACAAAAAATTTACAGCAAAAGAGAGTTAGAACACTACGTGACAGTTTTTTATGAAGTTGGGTGTTCACCCAAGCAGGTGGCGTGGACTTGCTCTTTTATTCATCACTGCATCTCTCTTACAAGGTTTCTTGTCATCACAAGAAAAATAGAAGCCCTAATAGAGTACAAGATTTGCTCAAATCCTCCCAAAAAGTCTTCTTACATGATTTAGCAAGGAAAACTAATAATAAAATTAATTAGAACCGACTCTAGCATTGAAAACTTGAAACATTTGAAATGCCAAACTAGTATCATTAAGGAATTTGCAGCTTCAGCTGGATACAATGGATCGATCAAAGACATTGATATCAGCATAAACTAGGTTTGCTTTGAGGGGTATTATGTGCTTTCCTCAGAACCTATGAAAGATTCCCTTTCAGGCATTGCTTTCTAGTCAATTTTCACGGATGAGTAGACGAGCCGGGTGAACCAGAAAGAGGCATAGAAACCAATTGCACCCGTCAGCACAAAGAAAGCATAAGAATCAATCAGCATGTACCCGAAATACAGAATACCAGAAACCGGTTTTGTGATGTCGAGCCTTGTGAAGAAGTAGAATGCTGCATAAAGGAAAAGGTAGAGGGCCGATGACCCTGAGGTCAGTTATGATCTCCACCACCACAAGTAGTCCTCACTGCACAGCTGGAAATAGCAAAGCACGACTGTAATCTCTGCACAGGTCCCAATGAGAATGAGGAACACAAGGAAGAGGAAACCAAAAATGTAATAGAATTGATGCAACCAGATTGACGTCAGGATGAAAAACAGCTCACTGGATACCGCACCAAAGGGGAGTATGCCTCCGATTAAGATGGAGAAGACAGGGTTCATGCACCAGGTATTTGCCTAGGGATTTTATTGGTTTTCACTGGATTTTCAGTAGCTGGCTTCTTAACCCTACATAACTGCCTGTTCTTCATGTAATTAATAAGCCTTAATTTATCTCAAGACTAAATGGAATTCAACTAGTATAGAATTCATTTAATTAAACGCAATTTTAAATAACGACACGCAATAATTCAACAATTTGAAGCCTGTGTGGTTTTTTAACGCTTTAATCAAAGTTGTTCAAGTTCGTGTAGAACATCTAATTAACTTCAAAAACTAATCAATTTGAACAGAGCATAATTTGCCCAAGTTTTAACCACTTTTAAGGTTGTATTAATGTCCCAAACTTAATTGAGCTACTAAAGACCATTTGAACCCGATTGACAAATTTATTGAGCAAAAATATGTGAGACATCAATTTGATTCGGCGATCTAGATAAAACTGCCTTCTTCATTTCCTCGAGGGTTCCAAATAGCGGGTAAGAAAAATCCATTTGGCTATTTCTTCTAAAACATATTACATATATCATATACAATATTTTAATACCAGCCTTATTTAATTAATACACAATTCAAAAAAATTACACTTTTAGTCCCACAGTTTAACTGTGTATATACTATTGGTGCCAAACTTTTGCCACTCAACACATTTAGTCCAAATTTCTTAATTTTTTCCCTCAATTTCCATTGAATGTTGATCGATACTATTAAAATAAAAAAAATAATTACTCACAGGTCCTTAAAATTTGATCCACTTACAGAAAAACCCACAAATACTTAAAATATAAAATATTCATTAACATTCATTAAAAAATATAAAAAATATAAAAAAATAAAAAATAAATTACACAAAATCTCTATAAAAAATATATTCAAAATATAATAAATTTACATATATGCGTATATATACATATTTATATTATATATAAATATATATATATATATATAAGACCTTGCCCCCTACCCCTAGGCATGGCAATGGGTTTGGGTACAGCAGGTCTCCGCCTCGGACTCACCCCTAACAGACTGGGTTATGAGTTAAATAAACGAGTTTCGAGTCGAGTTATGGATCCTAATTTCATGGACTCAGTCAGCTCCAGGGTGGGTTATGGGTTTAAGTAAACCTACCCTGAACCAGCCCCACATAATAAATATATATAATATGTTATATATATTATATATAATATATGTATGTAAAACAATAAAAAATTAGGATATATAATAGTATATATATTTCATCAAATAAATAATATTTATGTACTCATTTAATCCTCATAAAAATGATGAAAAATATACTAAAATCAATAAATGCGGATATTATATTTTAAATTTAAAAAAATAATATTAGAAACTTATTGTATATCAGATTCTAATTTTCTATACATGTATACAGATTTTTTGTATATGTTTATCTTAATTAATTTTGAAAACATATAAATTATAAATTTATATTTTTTAATAAAAAAAGAAGAAGAAAATGGAGTTGGGCGGATTGAACCCGCTGGGTTAGAAGACTAAAGTGAAACGGGTCAAGGTGGGTTACAAGCTCTGTCGAGCCCGTCCCATACCCACCTCGTTATCATCCCCTACCTGCCCCGCCCCACCTCCACAAAAGTCCGAATCTGACAGCTAGTAGACGGCAGGCCACAACCCGCGGCTGCAGGACCAAGGGTGCGCAATAGCCAGTCTCCAGATCATGCCACAGCCAACCGCCCATAGGCTGGCGAGGATGGGGAGTTGAGCAGGATGGTGCAGGGGTTGGGCAAGTATGTTTTGGCCGGGGGCAGCTAGGGATTGTTGGGGACGGGGGGGGGGGGGGGGGGGGGTTGAAGATAAGTTTTCTTTTATTTATTTTTACTTTTTCATTTTTTATAACTAATTTATAAATTTAAACAAATTATTTTAAATATGATTTGTATTTCTGCATATTATTAAGTACTAATATAATATTAATTAAAATAGCTAATTTTTTATCCATTTTGTTTAATTTAATTTATTAATTTACATTGTTCAAAATAATTTAAATTTATATGAAAATGAATATAATTATAAAAATACTTTTTTGAAATTATATTATATTGTTAGTATGATAGTTTAAGATTTTATTTTATCTTTTAATTGTTTGTTTTAATTAATAAATAAACTTAATTATATTTATCAATATTATTTTAGTTAATAAATAAACTTAATTTTACTTATTTTGCTTCTCAATTAATAAATAAATTCAATTTGATCTAACTAAATTATTTTACATACATTTATTATTTTGATATTATTAAGTATGTAATTTAAAATTATAAAATTATATTAATTAAGAGATGGATTTAATTTTAATTTTTCTAATTTTTTACTTATTTTATTATTTAATTAATAAATATGTTTATTTGAATTTGATTTAAATTACTTTAGATATGTTTATGAATTAAATTTTATTTTTTAATTCAATTTGAATTTAAAGATTGTTCAATATTTAAGAAATTTTATTCATAATAAAATATATTTATATCTTTATGAATAATTTAAACAATGCCAAAATTATACTCCATGATATGGAAAATATTACAAATAGGTACAAGGTATTAGTCCAAAAAAATAACTAGAACAATCAAACCTTATGACATTTTATGTAATTTATTTTTTTAGCTTTTATTTTTTTTTATACTTTTTTATGAATGTTAATGAATATTTTTTATTTTTAAGTAGTTGTGGGTTTTTTGTAAGTGGATCAAACTTTAAGGGTGTGTGAGTAATTAATTTTTTTTCTATTTTAATAGTCTCCATCAACATTTAATGGAAATTAGGGATAGAGGACTAAAAGTGTTAAAAAATTAAGAAATTTGGATTAAATGTGTTGAGTGGCAAAAGTTTAATACCAATAATATACACACAGTTAAATTGTAGGACTAAAAGTGTAATTTTTTCTATACAATTCTTTCACACAAATAATACTGATGGAAAAGTTCATTCGCATATTGCAACTCACACATAATAGAACAAAGTTCAGAACCGACAACAAGAAGAAGAAGCAAATAATGATAATAATAATAATAGTAGTAGTAGCAGCAGCAGCAGTAGATAATCGATGCTTATTGAGACAGCAATGCATTGATCAACATGGTTATATACACTCCAGCAAATAACACATTCATTAGATGGATGATCTTGAATATATTCTTAATCACCACTTCGCAACATAAGAACTGTCCTCTCAAGCTCACTGCTCTGCTTGAGAAAAAACAAAAATTAATCAGTGTTAACAACTTTCTGACATATATAATATCAAATCCTGGAAATAAATGGCAATTAAAGTTGAGGAGGGCGATAATTAACCTTCATATTGGTCTATTGTCACCATAATCTTTCGGAGCCTGGGCGGAATACTGGTTGAATAGGGTAATACAGCTCGCCAGTAGATGAACTTATCAAGCCTGGGAAGTCCCTCATCGTCCACCACCAACTCCTGGAACTTGGTATCCTTAAGCATCAACACTTGACGTTGGGGAAAACTGTTCTCTCCAGATAAATCCAGCCTGTTTGCACGGCATTTCTTCAGTTTCATAATCTCTAATTTGGACAAACTTTTCAGGGCCTCCATATGATCCTCTAAGTTTTCAACCTTTCAAAGAGTAATCTTCTCCAGATTCCGAGGAAATTCCACTGTATCTGTGAATTTATGTGGGATGTCGAAGAATAAATTGAGCTTCTTGAGAGACCTATACTCAGACATACCCAGCATTGGAATCTCCCTGAAGATTGAAACCACAACATCCAGCTTTAAGTCCTCAAGCTTTCGTAGTACCAGTGGTTTACCAAAGAGGACCTCCAACGCTTGCTTCTTGGTGACATATAATCTTAACCTTACTAACTTGGGGAGCTTCTTTAATGAGCTGGGCGTTAATAAGTACTTCAGCCCAAAATCTAAGTCTAGAGTTTCAAGATTTTGTAAATTCACCTCAATCCCAGCCTCTGCATTTCTGGATTTCCGGTGACCCCAAGTACCGAAAGATTTCAGCATTATTAAACTACTAAGGAATAAATGCTTCAAGTGCTTCATCTGGAGAATAGCCTCAGGAAAATCCTTCTGACTTTATCTCTAACGTCTCTAGTTTCTTAAGTCTCCGGATGGCTGCAGGAATTTCAGACAACTCGCCTTTCAGTTTGAGGTAGATCAAGCCTCTCAAGTTGGCAATCTCATTCGGAAGACGAATTGCTCCATCTTCAACTTCTATAATAAGAAGCCGCAAGAATCTCAAATTCGAGGCATTTTTTCTAATGGACTCAATGAGTACCGTATCTCTACTGAAACAGAACAAGGCCCGGATTCTTGGAATTGTGACGTCTTTGAAGACATTTTTATATAGACTACTGGTATTTGTGGTGACCCTACGGACCATTTGAAGATCACCACGTGATTTCAGGTTATTACGGGTATAGAAAAAGTTATTTTCCTCAGCCACACTAGTGCAAAGATCGTGCAGAAGAGCATGAATGCGAAAACTTCTAACCCTCTCATCAGCTCTTGTCCTGGAAACTTGGATTAAATTCCGGGGAATTAGTTTTTTTATGCTCCGTTGCACAACGTTGTCTCCATTTCCAGATTCATCAACATGGATGAGTTTCTCAGTTACCCAAAGGGGGATCAACTGAGGGACTAAAATCTCACGGTTCTCTGGGAATATCCCAAAGTATAGAAAGAGAGGCTTTAACTCTGATGGTAAATCCTTGTAACTCAAAGCCAAGATCTTTAGACAATCATTCTTAGGATGTTCACTCATGTTTCTTAGCACTTCATTCCAAGCAAGTTTACTTCTTTCCCTTTCCCGCAACATACCTGCAGCAACCTCGATGGCTAATGGCAAACCACCACACCTTGCCACTATCTTCCCACCAATATCTTTAAGCACCGGTGTGAGTTTTTCATCCGGTGTGGACAAGATCATATTATAGAAGAGTTCCTTTCATCTTTTTCACTTAAGTGATCCAAAGGGACCAAAGTGTCTTCACCACCAATATACCTACCACATCAGTATTTCGAGAAGTAACAATTATTCTGCTACCATTTTCTGAAGTGGCCTGGAGGACATCTCTTAAGTGATCCCATGTTTTCTTATCCCAAACATCATCAAGAAGGATTAGATACCTATTCTCTCGGAGCAACAAATACAGGTTATTCTCCAACTCCAAGTTCTCCTTGATCTTATCCTCGCTGAGGCCTACGTGTTTTGCTATGTCAAGTTCAAGCTCTCCCACATTCGGCTCCTGCGAAACATACACTTTCGCACAACACTGGAAATCATTTTTCAGTTTGTGATAAGTTCTCCTCGCAACGGTAGTCTTACCCACACCTGGCGGCCCAACAATTGATATGCATTTCTTGTTTCCAGCAAGTATTTGTTCCTCTAGTTTCAGCAAAGTTCCTTCACGACCAAAGATTTTCTTGGACTCAGGGGCTCGAAGAAACTTGTTTCTGCTATCCCACATTTCACTGTCAACAATGGGTTTTGCGTTAGATTCCGCAGCGATTTTACATTTTTCCCGGGAAACTTCAAGCTTTCCTACTCTTTTCTGAATTTTTTCAATCTCCAGGGTGAAATTATTGGCTGTGAGACAATAGCAAAGAATGCCTGAAGCCTTCTTGAGAAAATGCAATGGCCCCCCCGTGAAGCTGTGGGATTCAATCTCAGGAAGATAAGTGTCCATAATATCTTCCACATCCGGGGCAATACCCCTGATTTCGGTAATCAAGTTAGCCACTTCGCTACTCCCAGCCTTTGTGGATTCAGCATCTTGTAGGTAGGACTGGAGGGTCCTCATCCCGGTTTTGATCCAGTCGATGATGTCTGGTAATTGGTACAGGCGAGTCCCTGCTTGGTCGAGGAGATTTCCAGCTTTGCTGATGACTGTTTGAACTACGGCGTCTGCCATTTTTGATGATCTTCTACAAGAATTTGCCTTACAAAATTTCAGAAATAGCCATGACTATAGTATTGTATAAAACTCAATGGAAAGCAAAACTGATTTCTACATAAGAATTGGGAATTGAGAATTCTTTGGTAAATTTTTCAGCGAATTACTTTAGTAAATTCTTTGGTGCGTTTCCCCGCCTTATAGTTGTTCTTTTTTGAGCCATCAAATAATTAAAATACTAAATAATTTATTTTAAAGCAAGACCTTACATTTTATAGTATCCAAAAAATATATTTTGTGAAATATATAAACTCATAAGATGTTCGAAAAAAGAGTTTAACGATACAGCCTTTTAATAAAACTTAATGTGGATGGTTTTGTATTTTTGTATTACTAAAAGGTACAAGAGGGTCATGTGTGGGATATAAAGGTATTATTTTAGGGTTTGTTTGTTTTTGTTTTTCATTTTCATCATTTTTAAAAATTGAAAAAGTAGTTGGTGAAAATAATCTTGTATTTGAATATATTATTGAAAAAGTAATGATTATACTAACTTTAGTAAGTTATAAGTGGAGAAATAATAATAGTAATGATAATAGAGAAAAAAGATTACAAACTATTGGAATAAGAGATATAAATTATTAGGAAACATATTTTAAGAATAAAAACAAAAATATATTGGATTAAAATATGTATGAAGTGATGTATTTTAATTTTTAAATAGTAGAAAATGTGAAAACAAAATTTAAAAATAAGACCAAACAAGCCCTTAAGAAAAATTATTATTATTTATGCATGATGTGATTATTTAGAGATTAAAAGACGTGTGTGGAAAGTATATAGAATTTTTCCTTTTTTATTTTTCTTTTGGTGCATAAACATTAAATTTTACAAATGTAGTTGAGGTCATTGTTAGCGTACTTTTGTTGGTAAATAACTTAAATGTCAAAAAAACATGTGTATGGTTACTTATTTTACGCTAAATTCAATCAAATTTTACGTACTACTCAAGATTATATCCAAATATATATATATATATATATAGCTAGAATTTTAAGGATTAATTTATCTTTCTTTTTTATTATTAAACTCTTTCTCCCTATACAGATTAGTTGTTAGACAAATTATTTGACATATTCATCTTATATTTTATGTAAATTCAGAGAAGTTCAGGATATATACTTCAAATAAATTTTTTATTCAAATCAAAACATGAATCAAATTAATCACAAAGTGATGACTCATATTTTTAAAATTTCAGATAAATTGATACTCAATAAAAAATAACAAAAAAAATATACATTAAAAATTTGGATTACTATTAATATTATACTAAGCATTCCTTTTGAAGATGAAATGTTGTGGAAGATAAAATCGAATTTGGATTAGTTTAACAGTGATTGAAGCCTTGAAGTAGTTAATTTGTTTTAGTAGAATGAAAAAAACTATCCAAAGTTTTGGAAGATAATTACATATTTTTCTCCTTTGAATTTTGAAGTTATTTTTCAAAAGTTTTATTCTTTATGCAGACCAACTAAAATTGATTAAGACTCAATAAAATCAGAAAAAGAAAATAAAAAGATAGAGTAAACCAAAGTACAATGGAAGAAGAGCATAATAAATTAAATTTATGAACTAAGAAAGAAAAGAAGATAACAACTAATTTTTTTGTCATCCGATAGTCAATGATTTAATAATTTTTACTATTATTAGTTGCACAATTTGATTAGTACTAATTAACTTTCTAATCTTTTATTCCTTATCAAAAGCAAAAGTTAATTTGTACTGTATATATTTTATTTCTCTTACTTTTTTATCCTTTTAATAGTGATAATTATACTAAAATATTTTTATAATAAAAGTTGCAAGTGAGCCAAATAATAGAAGTATATATAAATTGGCTTTAAATTCACTATGAAACACAAGACATCAACGAAAGATATAAATTATTATGTAAAAGTTAATTAAGAACTCAAAAGAGAAAAATATATATAAGTTAAAGTGATAAAATGTAAAATCATACCTTGGTTTATAATAAAATAATACAATATAAAGTATGTCCAAACAATATATTAAATATAAAACATAAAAGTAAAAAGTATTCATAATACAATATCTATAATAATTTGAATTACATAAGAGAAATTATAATATGTAAGTTTCAAAACAATATTTTCACACAATATTATGCGAAAGGCTTTCCATCACTATAATTAATGTGATTGACTTGAAAACTTTTGCAAGTCATTGTGGTTTTGTATATAATTATAATATTCATACACTGCACGTCCAATTTGCTAGTAACATTTACAAGAACAATTATTTAAAAGAAAAGGCAGGCATGATACGAATCATATCATGTCAACAAAAATTAATTATGACATAATGTGAGGCATATAAATATTTGTTGTTAAAGACCCACCCCAACAATTCATAAACAGATTTCTTGGATAATGAAATTAATTGATGTATTTTAACACATGAAGATTATATAGTAGTATGAAAGTTAAACAAATTAATTCGTCCTATATAAGACCAAGAAACTTTCATATTTGATTTTTTAATTACCTTTTACTGATGTTTTCTACTTTATTATACGCCTTACTTCGATCGGAGTTCAATCACAAATAAAGGGAATTAGCAGCTCCAACCTAAATGCTTCAAATTGATGGTTAAAATTTTTAGGCACCAAAAAGAAAAAAGGAAAAAAGAAGTGCAATCGTTTCAGATTCATAAACCTTCCAAGATGAAATATGAAGGCAATGAGTTGGCTACCTGCAAACAGGCGACGAAGGGAGATCTTATAGCATGTCTTCAAATATTAAATTCAAAAGACAACCATTTTTAGATATAGGTTTATTTGTCGGATAATGTTGACTCTCATAGGCATTCCAAAAGCCTAATTTATAATATAGAGACTATCCAACAAAGAGAGCCTATTCATTCTATGTTTAGAATAATTCTTAAGTCACGAATAAAATTCTTTAACCAAGCCAAATGATGTGATTAGAATTCTCTATCATTGCTTTGCTTTTTAAATTTAGATAATTATTCTGAAATGAAGGATAAGATTCTTTCAACAGACATAAGGTATCCTAGTAAATAAAAAGGTGTACTTCTTTATCCTGGCTTCACTTTCTATGCTTAGATTAATCCTAAAGCTAAGAATGAGATTCTTTCACTAAATCAAGTGGGATTGATTGATTAGTAAATGTAAAGATGGTAAAGCTGGCTTGGCTAGCTTCACTGTAGTATCTTCTTCCATTGCCTTTTGGGGACTACATAATTTTCCTCAGATGCAAAAATGGGACCTATGCCTGTAAGTGTAAGAGGAAGTGAAATTTGTACCGTGGACTCGTAATTAAAAGAAAATGGTAAAAAATAGTCTACAAAATATGAATGGACAGAATTTGGCCCCTGTCAAGGTGTCTTGATTGCTTAATGAAATTATGTTTATTTAAGTTTACAAGTTGCAACTGCTAGCAATAATTGTCACAAACTTTCACTGACCAACCAAACTGATGTAATTGACTGGAAATTTAGACATAATATTAATTGTAATGGGTACAAGTACTAGGCAATGCAATACAGACCAGGCATTAGTTCTGGAGAAGTAAAATGGGTTGTTAAATTAATTCTAAAATAAATTAAAAAATTCAGACATATTGTTATAAGGATTTTACTTTGAATGTTGTCCGAAATTTTGGGAATTCACTGTTTTATGATCAATCCGTTTGGGGGTAAATAATAGCAAATGGTCGTAAATCTTCTTCGATGCGAAATCACTTGTGTCTTGTTTGGCTGATTTCTGTGCAACTTGTGACTGCTTAAAGATGCCTCCTTGATGGCCAATTATGGTCCATACATATTAATTGCTAAGACATGGTTTGCTTTTTATGTTTAGTACAAGCTTTGCATTGTATTCATTTCCTCAAATAGGGATAGATTCAATTCTACTTTGGGAGAAAAATTATAATCCGAAAAACCAAGGTAGAAGTTAGTATAGCAAAACTATCACTATGTTTGTTTAAGGTTCTTTCAAAAAAATTTCCAACTCTAAAGAACAATAACAAACGAGCACTGCATTCCTTAATTTTAACTTCCAAAATTCCTTTTTTATACCCAAAATATCCCCCCAAAAGCCACAAAAAAAAAAAAAGCATACCTACCCTTCATTTTCTCACTCTTATCTTTCGTACTACTCATTCATTTATCTCTCACTTCACTTTCCTCATTCAATATTTATATATATATATATATATATATATGTGAAAATATATATGACTCATAATTTTATTCATTTCATCAAATTACGTTATAATAATTTTTTTATTATAATTTTTTAAAAAAATTAAAATTAAACTAATTATAAATCACTTCACTACAATCATATATCATCATGACAAATATACACATATATACATCAATCATTCATATATATGTATCCACATATATTTATTAAATTTAAAAATACAATTTCACCTTAAAAACCAAACAAAAAAGTTACTGATGTAACATTTGTAGTAAAATTTGTCTCTTACAAATCATTCTAAATAAATAATTTTATTTTTCATACTTTTCCAAAACAAAATCAAACAGTGGGACAATTCCCTAATTTTAACTCTTAAAACACCTTTACTCAGAATATTTTTTTAAAAATGCCCAAAACGTGACCGTACAAAGCCTATACCTTCTTGTTTACTAAAATTCCACTTGGTTTAGTGAAGAATCTCATTCCTAGGATCAATCTTGTTGTTCACTAGAATACTACATGGCTTGTCGGAGAATCTCATTCCCAGCTCCAAAATCAATCTGAACTTGAAAACAAAAGCAGAGACAGAGGACTTCAATTACATCACTTCACTTGGTTACAAATTTTTTGACATTAGTCGATAGTTCTTCTAAAATAAATAAGCAAACTGATGGAAATTAATAATAGGTCTTAATTGTGTACACTTGCACGAGTGACATAGAATTTATTTATTGAATAAATAGAAAAATAGATACAAGATGAACACTAAATTAAGAAATTTTATTTTGCTATACAGAAGGAAAACAAAAATATTGAAATTAAAACAAAATAAAAATATTAAACAGAAACCAATTCTAATATGCAATCGGCAAACAAAAAAAAATAATAGTAAACAGAAATAGTTTATAACGTTAACTTGAAGTGAAAAAGGCACACTTGTATCTCGAACCATATCAAATGAATGCTAGAACCATACCATGCAGAATTTAAGTTTCATTCATTCATCATGGTGTTTGAAGGTCTCTAGTAAATGTATAATCTCCCAAGATATAATAGCACTTCAACTTATTGTACTTGCGAAACCAAATTGACTTGAAACTTCTTTTTTATGAAATTTTTAAGTCTAGAAAGTGCTTTATGCAATAATTACACAAATACTTTTTTGAATGCTTATCCTAATTCTAAGAAGCCCTATTTGTAATTATGAATAGGTCTTTTCAGAACATTTGACGAAGAAAATATCTCTTCAACCTTATTACTGGTCCTATTTATAATTTAGAGGGTATTTGGATGAGTTTATAAACTCATCAAAATATTTATAAAATATTTGAAAGTTTATAAGATGTGGAATATTTGATAGATTATTTTAGAAGAAAGATTGAAAGCTTGAAAAATAACATGACTGAATCTTATAGACTCTTTTAGAAAGAGTAATGAGTTCTTAATTTCCTTTTAAGCTAGCAGTCAATTGATCAAGTGGCTCATATATAAGTGTGGGATTTAGAGTTTAAATCCAAATAACCCCAGATTCTTTGTGCATGTGTGAATGAAAAAAATTACTTTAAAGATTTTATAAAGCTCCTTTAATTTTAACCACACATACTAATTATGAAATTGGCATTACTAATATTTTATAAAATTTAAAATCTTACTTTAATTTAATATCAAAACACTTCAAAGGCTTAATTTTAAAATGATATATATCATCTCATGAGTTCTAAAAATATCTTATAGCTAGGGCATAAAAACTTAAAAGACTTTTTAAATACATTTAATCAAAGACCTTTGTAATCTAAAAGAGCCATTGATGTTAGGATATTGAACATTATAAAAAAAATTGACTTTTGTGACTGCCAAATTGATCACAAATTCAATGAAAAAGGAATTCACTAACAATGTTAGTTACTGCATTTGTGACTGCTCACAACGGTAACAAAAATCCTCGCACAAATTGAAATTTGTGACAATTGGAGCATGCTATCACAAATTAGTGACCACGCTAATTTTCTAAAATCCATCACAAAATAATTGAAAAAAGAGTGAACAAGCAGTCTCCAATCAATGACCGCTTAGTGACTGATTTTGGAGGGCACTGATGGCGGTCACTAATCAATGACCGATGTTATGAGGTCACTAAGCGGTCACCAATCAATGACTGCTTAGTAACCGATTTGGTAGGGTCATTGATGGTCGGTTTAGTGACTGCTTTGAAGCTATACCTTTCTTCTTTAGTAAATCTCACTTGATAATTTGTTGAAAGAATCTCATAATTAGCTTAAAGATTAGTCTAAACTAAAATGTGAAGTTGAGATAGAGAAGTTCACATACGAAGTTGCTCAACTAGAATCCCTCTTTTCTTGTCGCAAGAATCTCATTCTTGGATCGAAAATTCATCTAAACTCACAAATACACGCTTCTCACGTTGGAGGGTTCCTATGTTATAAATTGATTGGAGTTCTCAATGAGGGATAATTATGATCAAAAAATACACCTATATAAATTTGAGAAGATATCACCATTTAAATTTAATACATAGAAGAATATTATAAAATCTCTCTCGAGTCTCTTGGGACTATAAAGGTAACTAACTCAAAGAATCATATTCTATTTCATCCAAATTAGAAGGCTTACGAATGTGAAAATGATGGTGTTTTCTCTTTTTTGTACGTTTTTTCTTGGAAAATTTGCGAATCAATTCAGAGTATTTATCTACAAACTCCCGGCCCCCATCTGTGAATGATTTCATAAAGAAGTGAACCGCATAATGAGAAGAGGAAAAGGCTAGCCTGTATATCAACGAATATAAGAAGGTTAAATTTGAAAGTTTCTTGATCTTACATTGGGTGGACTTGTTTTAGTTAAATCGTAGGCATTCGCGCTATAAATGATTTTATTGAAGTTATTTGCCGCTCTTCATGTGTTAAATTACTTCATTTAAGTCATTATGCGTGCAACCTATCTATGAATGTTAGTTTTTTTTTAACTACAAATCTTCATATGCTTCACACATTACTTCATGATTTTTACTGACATATATTTCATATTATGTCTTAAACTTTTGCTTTTACATAATTATGCATGTTTTATATAGATTTGTCAATGGGTGATGTATTACTTTATATGTGCTCATATGTTAAAATATTCGAAAAAAAATACACTATATTCTACCATTTTGTAAAATATTCTAAGTAATAAGATTTTAATTCGAATCCACTATGTTAGCAGGGTTGTCAATGGATCGGATTTTCATTCGCCGATCTGAATTCGATCCGAATTTTAGAGTTTTTATTCTATTAAAATATTCAATGGATTATATCTGATTTTAAATATTTATAATCCAAAATAAGTGGATCAAATACAAAATTAAACAATCTGAAACATTAAAATGTGAATCTAAACTTTAATAATTTTTTATTAAATTAATACTCTTATATATAATATTAATAAAAATTTTAAAATAAAATCTATATATTATATTGACATAATATCTATTTTAGCATCTATATTATATTATTAATATTGTGTTTTTGGCATAAAAAGTATGAGAGATAATGATAAAATGTCAAATATAGTAATGCATAATAATTCATCTATGCATTAATATAATATGAAATAGGGGTTTAGTATTCAAATATTTAACTTTTAGGCCAATATATAATAAAAAGTTGTTAAAAATTCAAATATGACAAAAATTTAATTTATAAATATAATATTCTTATACAATCCAAAAGAAGAGGAAGAGGAGATGGAGGAGGAGGAGGAGGGGGGAGAGAAAGAAGAAGAACAAGAACAAATTAAATTGGATTGAATTTTTAATTGGATCTCGGATATTCATTACATTTGGATATGGTATTAACTAATAAAGATCCTATAGAATATCAGGTTGGATTCAAATATAAATTTTGACAATCAAATTTGAATTCGAATAGAACTAATCCAATTCAAATCTGATACGTTAACAGCCCTACTTGTTAGTTATTACTCATGGATGGCAATGATTGTGTAGAGTTAGATTTAGGTTGGTTTATCGTGAATTTAGATGGACCGGTTGAAGTAGGGTTCATTGGGTCTAAAATGGTCCAAAGCCATTTTTTTTTTCATTTTATTTATTTAAAAAAAATAATTTAAAAGACAATAATAATATCAATATGCTTTTACACCTTATTCAATATATAATTGTACAATATAACCAAATAATTTATTAAGTTACATACTTATTTTATCAATTTTCTTCATAATATGAAATTGTGATTGAATTAAATTGATAATGAATAGTACCTGTTTCTTAACAAATCGACAGGTTTAAAAAAAATTGCATAATTATCGCATCTGTTGGTGCATGAAATTTTGAATCATGAATGTGTTAATTTATATTATTTTTTCAATACTTTGTAGATACTGCATGTCAATCTTATTATTAGCACATGGTATTTGGTTGTCAATAAATTGGATTTGGACCGTATTAGTTATGTTTGAATCTAAATTCAATTATCAAAATTTGTATCTGAATTCAACCTGAAATCCTATAATATCTTTGTCAGTTAGTATTATATACGAATCTAATAAATATCTCAAAACCAATAAAAAAAATCCTACCTAATTTCATGAATTTTTTCTTTTTTTTTCCTTTTGAATTATATAAAAATATTACATTTACAAAGTAACTTTACATCACATTTGAATTTTTAACAATATTTTACCTTATATTGCCTAAAAGTTAAATATTTGAATACTAAATCCTTATGTAATATTATATTAATACATAGGTGAACTATTATACATTATTATATTTGACATTTTTTGGATGTTCCTCTTATTTTTAGGATAAGGCTCAGTATCAATAACATAAAATAAACATTAATATATTTATATATATATATATAGATAGATATAGATATTAGGCCAACATAATATAAAAAATATAGTTTAAAATCTTTATTAATACTATATATAAAAGTATTAATTTAATAAAAAAAATTTAAAGTTCATATTCGAATCTTTAACGGATTAAAATATTTAATTTAATATTCAATCCAATTATTTCAAATTACGGATATTTATAATGGGATTTAATCTATTGAATATTTTAACCAATTAAAAATTTTAAAATTTAAATCGAATTCAAATCAAATTTGAATTTAAATCCGATCCATTGACAACCCTACATGTAATATTAGTCAAGCAACAAATTTAGAATTTTTTTTTAGATTAATCGACACAAGATTCATTCTTATGACTTCAAAATATTTTTCATACACTAAAACTTATATTTTAAAAGAATGTTAAGCTACTGATTATTACCATATTCAAATTCAAAATGTTTATTTCAATTGTAAATTATAAATAATTTAAAAGTACAAGAATTTGACAAAATAAGTAAGTCGAAATAAAATAGATTTTTTTGTCATTATTCAAAATTGTTTTCTAAATTTTTTTGCTAGACCAATTTTAGATTTACTATATTGAACCAAAAAGGCAAAAACCAAATAAAAGACACTTAAACTTTTTTCTGAAATTTTAAGGCCCAATGTCCTAATAGCAAATCACGTGGGTTGGGTTCAATTGATAAACTCTAACCTATTTTGCCACCTCTCAAGGGTTTAATTTTCCATGATATATCATGTTCGAGAAATGACTTAAAAGCAGGTATAGCTCTCAAATTTTGGATTGCATTTAGGGTTTCTGGAATGAGGAAGAAGACGTTGAACAAGTCTATCAATAGATAGAACATTATACTATTTAAGTTTAAAAAGTCATACGCATACTCATCCTTTTTAAAGATAATACAATGAGTATGGTTAGAATCTATACCCATAAATTATGTATGCACTTATATCCAAAAATTACTCATATCTTGTACTTAAATTTATTTTATTGACTTAAAAAGTATCTATACCGATATATAATCTATATTAGTAATAAACTTTTTATATATAAAAATCACAAATATGTGAATAAATCGTAACAACTAAACAGTCTCCTCATTAAAAATTAAGCTAAATTAATAAATTAACTAAGTTTATATAATAAAATAGATTTTTTTTTAATTGGAATAGCAGCAGTAACATCTAAACAGTTTTCATTAATGAAATTTGCAATGGAATAAATATTGCTAGTAAAAAGTGTTCAAGATTAATTTTATTAATGGTGAATTATGTTGATAAAAACTTTATTAATAAAGGAAAAATTAAAAACAAAAATTAACTAAATTAAATTAAATACAGGAAAAAAAATATCATATGCTAGATAATATTTTTAGTATATATTGAGAAATTTAATTTATATATTAAAAATATAAACCCAATAAATTATACTCAATGAGTCGTATGTTAGATAAGATAGAATAAAGTTAGAATCTCATTCTTTTGAATATTTTATAATAGAATTATGTATATTTTTAGTATCATTCTTATATATAAAAAGGGGGAAGGGAGGGGGGGTGTTATGAACATGGATAAAGTGATACCTATCTTCTATTCTTCTGACAAGCCGAACCATGAACATTGTCTTCCTCGTGGTGCGCACTTTCCCCACCAGGCTCTATCTCTGGAGCTCATAATGGGGAAGCAGACGACACCATGAATTGTCAAAGATGAGTGTTATGGGGAAAGGGAAACGGAGTTTGGATTTTTTTTTTTTTAATCTATATTTTATTTTTTATCTCACAGTATATTAAAAAAAATTTATAAAAATAATTAATTATAAATAATTAAACACAAGAATTATATACAAATAACGTGGAATAAAAGACAAAATATAATTAAATTAAACATAAAAATACAAAATCTTGGGGAGTGGAACAGCTGCTCTCCCAACAAATAACCCCTCAAACACACAGTTGCACCTTCAGAGTGTTTCTAGCTCGGCCGCCAGCCTTAAAAAAACACTGTTTCCCTCAAAATTTATTTTCCAACTTTTTCGTGAATTGAAATAATCCTTGAACAATATCTCTTTCATAACATTAAAATTTTAAAGTTTGGTAAAAGGATTATAGAAAGTGGAAGTATTACAACACTTTTAAACTTGTCATACTCAATTTTTCATGCATATGGAAATTAATATTGTAGTGTGAAATTGAGTATGTTTGAAGTTCTTGATTATAAGCAATAAATATGTTAAAGAATAGATATTGGGTTTAATCCAACCTCAAAAGTTAACTCAAGATGTAAGATTATCAAAAATTATATGTATAGATATTTATTTCTCCGACGTAGGACACTAACAAAATACTCTATTGTAGAATCCATTTATTGACAAAATATAATTCATTAGTTATGACCGATGACTTTTTTTATTTGGAGTAGACTTTTGATTCTCGATTCTCATACAGGAATCAAATTGTTGCAGAAGATGATGGTTGCAGCTGTGGTTGCAGCAGTGATCAACAAAGCTATCGCTGGAAGAAATCTCCTCTCGGTGGGGAATCAACCGTGCAGTTCACAAGAGAACATACGGTGGATCGAAAGCCAGATGAGGACCCACCAGTCCTACCTAAAAGACGTTGAATTCAAAAAAGCCAGGAGTTCTCCAGTGGCTAACTGGATCATCGGTACAAGAAATCTTGCCCAAGATATGGAGGATATTCTTGATACTTATCTTACAGAAACCGATTCTCAAAACATCAAGAGTGGGGTATTTCATACTCTCATGCATGCTTCTCGTATTCTGTGTTATGGTGGAGCAGCCAGTAAATTCGCCCTGGAAATCGAAAAGATAACGAAAAGAGCAGCAGAGCTCGAAGCTTCCAGGACTAGCTGTGGCATTACTGCCGCTGCTGATGCAGAACCCAGCCTAGAGACGAATGTGAGTAGCAAAAAGTTGTTTCCGCGCACTTGCGAGCCTAAGAAGATTTTTGGTCGAGCAGAAACTTTGCAAATATTAGACGCAGAAATGCTTAGTGAAAACAAGGCGTGCAGAGTAATATCAGTTGTTGGGCCGGCGGGTGTAGGTAAGACAACCGTTGCCAAGAGAATTTATCAGAAAGTGAAAACAGAGTTCCAGAGTTGCGCAACAGTGTATATCCCGCAGGAGCCAGTATTCGGAGAGCTTTTATTGGACATAGCGAGACAAGTAGGCCTGTCCGAGTTCAAGATGCACCAAAACATGCAAAACAACCTGTATTTGTTGCTCCAGGAGAAGAGGTGCTTAATCTTTCTGGACGATGTTCAGGATAAGAAAACATGGTATCTCTTGAGAGATGTCCTCCTGACCAATTCAGAAAATGGTAGCAGAATAATTGTTACTTCTCGAAACACTGATATTGGTGTGTATGTCGCAGATGGTGGGGGCTCTTTAGTTCACTTGGATTTTATAAGTGAAAGTGATGGGAAGGAGCTCTTCTATGATATGATTCTCTCCACATCTGGAGAAGCTCTCCCACCAGTATTAAAAGACGTCCGGAGATAAGATAGTGACCAAGTGTGGTGATCGCCCGTTGGCCATCATGGCTGTGGCGGGCATGTTGCGAGTCAGGGAAAGACGTAAACTTGCTTGGGATGAAGTACTTGAAAGAATGAACCAACACGATGATCAAGACGATTGTTTCAAGATCTTGGCTTTGAGTTACCAGGATTTACCCTCA
Organism: Jacaranda copaia; assembly: GCA_014898725.1. NCBI lineage: Eukaryota > Viridiplantae > Streptophyta > Magnoliopsida > Lamiales > Bignoniaceae > Jacaranda > Jacaranda copaia. Next base: position 251,929 of record JACGDI010005313.1, on the reverse strand, counting down.
GAGTTGAAGCCTTTCTTTCTTTACTTTGGGATCTTTGCAGAGAACCGTGAGATTTTTCTCTCTGAATTGATCCACATGTGGGCAGCAGAGAAATTAATTTTCCAAGTTGATGAGTTCATAAAGGTCGACAATATTGTGGAAGCTTACATAGATAAGCTAGTTGCCAGGAATTTAGTCCAACTCTTTCAGATAAGATCTGATGGGAGGGTTATAAGTTACCGTACTCACCATCTTTTGCGCAATCTTTGCATTCAAGTGGCCCAGGAAACTAACTTCTTCTGTACTTGGAGCAGCCTCCAATCAAGACCGCATAGAATCGTCACCTATCCCTCCAGGTCAACTCCACAGACTGCCCAAAACTCCCAAGTTCCTCAAAAACTCCGTGCATTTTTCTGTTTCAAAGAAGATAATAGTCTCGTTACGCTCATTAGAAGAAAAGCCTCAGACTTGAGATTCTTGTGGCTTCTGATCATAGAAGTTGAGTATTCAGAAATCAATCTCCCGGACGAGATTGCCAACTTGAGCGGATTGATCTGCCTTAAGGTGATGGGTGACTTCATTACAATTCCCTCCAGCATTCAAAGGCTTAAAAGATTAGAGACTTTGGAGGTGAGAACATGGGAAGTTCCTGAAAATATTCTCAAGTTGAAGAACTTGAAGCATTTATTCCTTACCAGTGTAATCATGGTGAACACAACCCGCGCCTGCGGTTACTCCAAAGTCAGAAAACCAGAGGATGGACTTAAGGTGGATTTACAGAATCTCGAAACTCTAGATTTTAAATATCAATATGGGTACTATTTGGCGCACGGCTCATTCGAGAAACTCTTCAACTTAAAAACGCTGAAAATATTTGGCGCGGAGAAGGAGACATTGGAGGCCCTCTCTGATACCACAACAGTATTACCAAAGCTAGAGTACTTAAAGTTACGGGCGGATTTCAAAGGCAGCACAAGTGAGCACCTGAAGATGAACTTGTTTCGTTATCAAAATCTTGTGATGCTCCCCTTATTCTTCAATACGAAGATAAATATGACATGCTCGATTGAGTTTCCACAGAAACTTGCAGAGATCACTCTTGGAGGGATTAATATTACAGAGGAGGAGAATCCTTTGGAATCACTTAAAGGGCTATCAAGATTAGAGATCATCAAACTGAAGAAATGTACAGCACAGAAGCCAGATTTCTCTGGAGAGGACAGTTTTCCTGTACTTCGAATGATAAGTCTTGAAGATACTATGTTTGATGAGTTGGTGATGGATGAAAAGGGAATTCCAAAGCTTGATAAGTTCATATATCAGCGTCATCCAAGCCAGCAGTCAGACAAAGTTCCAGAGAGACTAAAGAAAATAGCGATTGAGATGACGACCCAGAGTGTTGAAGAGGTCAGCAGTTTTCAAATTTTGAAGCTAATACTGGCTTGATTTCATTCTTCAATTTATCATATTTTGTAGCAGCTGATTATCATTTTTTCCTTTCTTTTTCTCTAGCAGATGTGAAAGGAGATGAGTTGTTCCCTGCTCAAAATCGCAAAGGTGATTATTTCCACATTGTTGTAATGGTCTCTCATAATCATCAATAAGCTGCGGCTGTTTAAACGAGTTGGTCACAACATGCGGCTCTGTCTTAATTAATTAAAAAAAAAATTAAATCATATATGTGGCTCAGTTTTCTAAACATTTTCATCCATTTGAGACTTCTTTTTAGAAAAATAAAAATAAGTTTTTATTGTTTTATTATGGTTGTAAAACTTTCTTGTATTTGTATTTCACTTCAAGTGTGACTTTCTTGTATGTCCTTGAACTTTTTGGTGTTCACCATCACCATTATTTGTTTGCTTGAAGAAATGTTTATTAATGGTTTGTTCTTATTCACAGATTGTACCTTCCAAGTTTCCGAAGATGACACTTTAATAGCCACAATTTTTATTAGTTTATGGTAGTGAAATATGTCAAAAAATTGGTGAATTAGACTTGATAGAAATTTCAATACTATTAATCAGTTTATTATGTTGACACAAAATGATGTTTTCATATAGACATCTGTTTGCATGTATCTTTAGATAAATAAGGTTAAAATTTAATACAGCTGGCATATATCCGTTAAATAAAATAAAAAACGAAACATAAAATATACAATAGATTATCGAAACTGAATTTTGGGAACTCACAATGGTGAAACTAAGTACATTATAATTAACCTGCGCTTGTAGGATCTAATTATATTTCTATGACTAATACACCTAGTTTGAATCTCTTCTTCTGGATGTACAGTTTCTATAATTGATGATTAATCATCCCAAGTTGCTTCTCCAGGAACTGCAGTTCAGCACATACTTTTTTAGTCTTGAATGAGTTCCTCATACAGTGATACAATCAAGAATAGAACGACCCGTTTGGTTTCATTTCCATAGTCCCTATTTTCATTTTCTACTATTTTAAAAATAAAATACATTCATTTTGTTTGGATATGTTCTTTGTTTGATTTTATTATGTGTTTATTGTGTGTTTTGAGAGAATGAATAATAAAGAAATTGTGGAAAAATGCGAAATGAAGGTTGGGGAATGTTATTGATATTTGGTTATTATTTTTAAAAATAGTAAAAAATAGGGTTTGGAAATTTTGATATGTTTGGATATGTTTTTTAGAGAGCATTTTTTACTATAGATATCACTTCATTACTTTTGTGTTAGTATTTGGGGGTAAAAATTGATATTAAAGAATTTTTTTAATTGTAAGGATATTAATTAAAAATATTGTGTATATATGTATGTATATGTATTGAAGATATATGAATATGTTTCAATATATGAATATGTTGTAAGTTTGTAATAATTAATGTAATGATTAAGTGGGTTGTATTATAATATTTTATGGGTTTTGTTAGTTGAAATTTTGTTTAATTGTAATTATTATTACTAATAACAATATTAATATTAAACTATATTTAATAATAATATCATTATTATTATTACTACTGGTGTAATAATAATAATAATAATAATAATAATAATAATAATAACAATAATAATGGTAGTAATAATATTACTAATAATAGTTAGGGTAAGTATACTGCGAATAATGACAACAACAACAACAACAACAATAATAATTAGTAATAATATTACTAATAATAGTTAGAGTAAGTATACTACTAATAAGGACGACGATGACGACGACAACAACAACAATAATAATAATATGGTTATTATTATTATAATTACAAATGCTATTACCATTACTAGTATTACTATTATTATCATTTTATTTATTATTAATGCTACTTATGTTATAAATATTATTATTATTATTATTATTATTGTTATTATTATTAATTATCTTTAGTAATAATAAAAAATTAATACTATTATTATTATTATTATTATTATTATTATTACTATTAGTATTAATTTTTATTTTTATTATTATTATTATTATTATTAGTAGTAGTAGTAGTAGTAGTAGTAGTAGTACTAGTAGTAGTAAAGTGATGATGGTATGGTGCATGTGTGTGGTAGGGAGAATGTGAAATTAAAGTGGAATTTAGTAAATAATGAAAAGGGCCAAAGGGTTTATGGTATTTCACATGGTGGAAAAGAGAGGCCATGTTTGGCCTTGTTTCCTCAGAACAACAACGTTCTGTTGAAATGCAAGCAAACAAACCCTTAATATTGTTATTGATGTTATTATTGTTATGCTTTATATTATACATTTTCCTGTGCTATATTGAAAAGCATGTCACATTTATCGATACCTTGACAAAAAAATGTGACAAAAATGCAAAAAAAAACAAAAACAAAAAGAACATGTAATTAAAATTGAATTGTGCTTGAATAGGGAGTGGAGAAAATTAATAATTACGATATATGAATATGGACAGTCACAATAGAGTTATTAAATTATAAAGTATAACGTAAAATAGAATAAACATAAATAATAAGCTATGCGTTCTCATCGTAATGGGCCGAATTTAAAGATTAGATTTTTTAACATTACTATTTATGTGTGCAAAGGATCCATAACATATAAATGAAGATAATGATAGAGGTGGGGGGGTCATCTGAGATGGAGCCTTCATGTATGTTTGAAATTATTGAACTTAACAAGGGTCCTAGTTTCCGGCGGAGGGTGCTATGCATCTCTTGTCAACCCACCATTAAATAGGTCGGCTACATGATCTTTAGTAAATATATACTGTAGCGAGAGCTATAGGAGCTCTTCAAATACACGAAAATAGCTCTGCCAGATAGTCTCCTACACGAGGTACATTACAATTTTTAATGAGAATCGTTATTTGTGTAGATATGTATGGTATATTATGTAAAATAAAGGAAATGGTAAATTTAACTTACATTCCCAACTTGCACCCAGTACTGCGCATCAACATGCACCACCATGGTGTCGACATTATACTAAACCCCAAGTATAATTATGTACTCTACAAATGCATAGTAACGGCCACACAACTACTAAATCTTCATCTTCACCTCATCAACTATCCTCTCCCTCCCGAATGTCTTGGACAAATAATGTGCAACATGGGAGCACTCATCTATAAGTACCTCCTTATTAGAGATGTCGCAAGATGGCACAGCAATCATCAAGTGATAAGGACACCTTCCTCCTAAAGCCTCCAGTAGGGATCATGAAATATACCATGTGCAAGCACATTACAAGTTGGTCATGTACCATTGGATAATCTTGGCATAGTCTGTGGTCATGCTATTAATATCGTGATCCAAGTAATAAATGACAACTAATAAATTTAACAATAAACTAACCATGTCCATTCATCACGTGCAATACACATAACCAACGATAAAAAGATGTTGACCAGTACATAAAGACATTATAGGTTACAGTCAGTCTAATACATAACAATAATACATTGCAGAATACAATAAGATCAAGATGATGTAGGTGGCCAATCCAATGTGTGACTTGTACTAACTTGGCTAGTGTGAGGCGAGTCATGATGTCTTGATAGCCTCGTGCCAATTCTTCAAACAATAGCAGACCATGACATGACAGGGCCAACTGCTAAACCTTTATTGATGCTGTTGTACGAGCTAACATGCATGTTTGCTCTAACTTTAGTTGATCAAGCATGTGGGATGCCAAGCCTAGATGACCCCTACAATTGCAAAGAACTACGTGATCCCCCTAAACCTAATAATCTGCCTATGCATTCCTGTCCACCGAATAATTCATCATCACGTCTCTCGAGCTAACACGGGCAAGGTACATTTCATTGTGGTGTGGCACACTACGTAAAGATCTCATATATGAGGTCATATCTAGTTTCTGCATACAGCCAATAGCGCTCAACAAGTTAGTGCCTTTACAGACACATTACAAAAATAATTTTGCTAGGGAACCATAGATAATTATACAAAATTATAACTTATAGATGGTATTGCACACTATTCTGACCGCTTGGAGCTCCAGTTACATGTGAGTAGGTACAAAAATATCAAGGATTGATGGCTCATAGAAAATATTCGAATTGTTTATGATGGCTTTCATTGTGTCGTGGCACTCCTTAAGGTCATCAAATTTCTTCCTTACAAATTCTACCATGTATGAATGCCGAAAATGCTTGCCAAGTTTGTTAGCTATGCCGGGCATGCATATATGTACATAAGCTCATTTGTCAATAAGTCCATTGTGTTAGCGTCAAGAAGTATATGCATGAACCGCTCCTCGACGTTGAGGCCCCATATATTTATCATGTCATTGCTGGCACCGTCCACCAATGCACCCTGAGACATACCTGCATAATTTGGAAAATGTATCAAGAAGGAATAAATACCTAAATATAACATATAAGTACCATGCACCCTAGCCCGGTCGAGTGGTCGACGCTACTTATACATATTTTATGCCTCCCTAGGTATAGTGTCTGCCCATATGAAGCTATCTAGGTGCCCAAGTCCAACAAGGCATTTGAAAAAATAATGTCCGTAGCTCCTTTCTATCGTAGCCATATTAACTCACATAGGCCGACACCACATGCGCATATAAGGGGATCGTACCTACTTATTCTTCAACAAAACCATAACAATAATCTCATTGCAACTAAACCAAAATAATGAATACTTAAAACTGTCAATAACAAGATTATACGAAACAAAGATAACACATATTAGCAAATGGCCAGACGCACAATTATTCAAACACTCAGCATTAGCACATGGCAACCATAATGTTTAGTACACACTTGGAGATGTAAATAAGTTCTGAAAAAGGACACACGTATCAACACATATACAACATACTAAGTTGGGATTTCAAACTCAATATAAAGTCTTTAATGCCTCTCAGCCCACATCCATTATGCCAGACCATCCCAAAATTCAAACTGTGCATGTATGTCTTGCTAGTTCGGGTGACCATGGTGGTAGAAGGTCTCCTAGTCAAGGTAAAGTTCATGGTCCGGTGTCGTGAATATGTTTTCATCTTGACTAAACTTACGATTGAAATTATGTAGCGCACAACAAGCAATGACAATATTAGTCTGTCGAGCGACAATGTAGTTGGGCATAACCCAAGCTAGAATTGGGAACCTTTTCTTAAGAATCCTGAAGGTATGTTCTATGGTGTTCCTAAGTTGATCGTGGTGATGGTTGAACATCTCCTTGGCCCACTGTATACGGGGGTACCATCAAATTATTTGTTAGTGGTACCAAGACTATCTATATAAGGATAAGAAGCACATATAGTTCGTAAAGCCAGCATCGATGAGAAAATACTTTCCTAAATAAGGATTGTTAATTTTTATCAAGGTGAACTGGGCAGTAGTTGAATAATAAAATATTGTGTAACATATATGTACGAATATGTACAGTTAATACAATTGATTCGTGATACCTAGTGGTGGAAATGGAAAGGCAAGGTCACTTTAGATGGCGTTTAGCAAAACTCGTGCATCATTGGCACTACCCTCCCAACCCACATACACATACATAAACATTTGGTCAAAGTTGGATATCGTGAGGACATTTTGAGAAACATTCCTTTTTTGAGAATGATATTCATTCTGTCTATGAGTGGGTACCCAAGCACACACTAATGTGCCATCAATATCCCCTACAACACCTTACAAATCAAATGTGACTCATTACATGGATTGTGTAGTAAGAGCCGATCATTTGTCTATTTCATACCTGAAAATACGGGAAGAAGTCGGGATTATATTGAATCTAATTGAGCATCCCATTAAAATTTGGGAGAGTTATGAGCTCAGGCGCTAACATATTCAATGCCCTAATCACACGATGTATATGGCGGTTGACCATCTCCAATGAGTGTTGGAAATGTTCCATGGTATTCCTCTATCTCTGATGACAGCCAACTGTCTGCATAAACATTACCACCTGCTCAATTAGTGATACCCAACACTGTTGTGTCTAAGGTAACAACCCACAACTAGTTAATTCTTGGACCAGTCTCATGAAAGTGGGCTTCGTCATGCGTAGGTTATCGTAGAATCAATCAGGATGGCCATTCATTATCTCACCAACCCAATCCACTCCATGAAGCGCAGATGTGTTACATGGCATTTTATCAGTATACAAGTTAAACAGCAAGACATCTATGATGAATAACACATCATCAGCACTATTAGATACATCACTACTAGTTGTGCCCGATGATCCATCGCTAAACTCCAACTCATCGTCATGTGGTGGAATCGAGGTCGATCCACTAGCCATCTAATTTAAGAAACTAATCATCATATGCAATGTAAAATATTATGGCATATTACTGCATAGAACAGGCATACATAGTAAAGCATCTTTACAATGAGTTATCGAAATTAGTGACCAGTAAGTTCAAACATACAAATGCATAACATAAAGTGAATAGACATTCCATAGATCCCACAAACAAGTAGCAAAAGTATTAAAGAATATAGCATCCAACGTTGACAAGGGGAAATGGAGAAAACGCTAATTGCCTAGGAATTCGGCCCAGATACACCTCTCTCTATCATCGAGTTGAAGGAAATAATTTCTCATCATACCACTTTGAAGAGCGTTGATAGCCCTTCCAAACAAGTGGTCTGGTAAGCCTTAAATGCGCCTCAATGTATCAACACACTCAGCAATTGAGTTATAGGCTTTAGGCCTAATTCTCTCGGACTTGGCATCCATCATGCCATCCTATTTCTATAGGACATCCTCCAAGTGATCCTATTTATCCCGAGCATAAAACTTCATTTCTTTACCCCTTCTCCGTTGTGATGAACCCTCTTCATAGGTACCAATTGTGTCATCAAAGTCATAACGTGACGAAGTTGAGCATTTTGACCCACCAATACTACCTTGACTCATATTGTCACTCCCATTTAGATTACTGTCAGTGGCTAGATGGGGCTTAGCAGAAGACCTAGCATTACAACCTAATGCAACATTCTTCGAGAACATCTCTGTACAATAATCATAACAGGGTAAGCCATGGTCTATCTACGAGGTATGATCCAGGTGCTCTTATAGAAATTAAGACAACAACATTGAACGAGGTACTGAACAAGTTGAACAAAGATAAGACGATAAATACACCCAGAGCTAGTGGGCAATGCAATCCTCGCTACCCATGATCATGTTTCAATTGTAATACCAATCGTAGCCTGTACCATTCGTTATCAATGAATGAAACAATGGCCACAATGCACAAAGTCTATTCCATTTTTGCTTCAGCTGCTTCACAATGTATGTATATAAAGGTTGTAGCTCAACATTCATCTTGTAGCAAATCTTATTCCATGTGTACACCGAGAACGTAGTGGAAAGAAGCTGACCAACTTAGTATTCCTCATAGGCAAACTCAATCAACAATTTTTCATTTATGAATGGCCATCGCACATTTCCCAACCTAACGCCCCTTGTTTGAGTACCTTGAGTACTGTAATCTCCATAGCTTGGATTATAACCATAAGGATCCATCTATAAACAAGGTTGTTGCATAAAACCAACATACGAATTACATTGATACCAACATGTGAACATAGGTACTATATAATGCATGGCCAGCAAAATATTTTCCTAAACTAGCATGAAAGAGTGAGGCCCAGATAGTATTATGGAATGCGTATCTCGTACCAAGTAAGTTGTGAATTCCAAATGCTTACTAATACGTGCGCTAAAATTACACATATTTTATATAAGTTGTGGTATTGTAATAAAGTTATTGTATTTGTTATTGGAGTAGTGACAATTACCATAATAATGGTATTTAATTGCCAACTTTAATTATGAATTTAAGGTGCTTTACACCAAAATACTAAATAAATAAGGATATATATTCTGCATCCCCAAAATTTAAGAATGATACAATGAAAATTAACAAACCCTTATTTACTTACCATACATTTCTATATAGGACAACACTGAGATTAAAGCATGTAGCCATAAATTTTTAATTAACAATTTATCAATGCAAGGGCAATTTTCTACATTATAATATTTTTAGGTATAGCACAAAATATTGTGATTATGAATATGAATATAAAATTCTTTGAAATTTAGTGTGATGTAAGCAATAAGATGTAAACTGTGAGAAAGTAAGGGTTTCTTCTCTTACGTTTTGGTTTTTTTTTCTAATCAATAAAAAAATATCAAAACACGCGCACATTCCCCATTTTTCTCCCATAATACTATAATGTTTTACCCAAAAATCCCTCACAATTCACCCAAAAAATCCTACATCCTAAAAAGCACCCCTACTCTCTCATTCTCACTTCATCTTTTACATCACTCATCATTACTCACTCTCTCCCTTCACTCATATATACATATATATACACACACATACATATATATTTATGAAAATATTAAAATATTACTACTTCGAAAAATTCTAAAATTATATTTACAAATTTAATTAAACCAATTGTCGAAAAAATTAATTAAATTTAATAAATATTTTATTTACTAAATAATATATTAAATTAATTAAATTACGGATGAAATTAAATAGCATATTAGTTATATTTAATATTTAACATATTAATTACATATTTTATTTATTTATTTATTTAACAAATAATTTAAATATTTTAATTTGATATAATAAATAAATTAATCTTCTTAGAAAAAACTGCATCTTCATTAAATATTAATGTTCACATTTATTTTAAATTATTATAAAAAATTAATGATAGTGTGATGTCTATTTAATAATGTATTAAATTTCAAAATTAATATTAATACAATTAATATAATTATCGAGAAAACTATAAAATGAAGTAAAAAAAAAATTGATTGTTACTATGTGATTTATTTATTAAATAATTTATTAATTAAATAATGAGTTAAAGTAAACAAATAACTTATTAAATTAATCAAATTATTATATTTAATTATTTAAATAACGTATTGTGTATATATTAATTATATTTCATATTTCATGTATGATTAAATACTACACTTATTTGTTTAATAAATAATTTAAGATGGTTTAGTTTCATTTAATATAAAATTATCTATTTTTTCAATTTGACAAATCATTATTAAGTCTTATATATATTATTTTATTTAAATAAATGACTAAATTTTATTTATACATAATATATTTAAATAATTATATTTTAAGAATAAATTATATTTAGTTTATAATTAATGTACAATAATTAATTTTTTTTAAATAAACCGATATCAACAAGTATGATGTAATTATGCTATTAGCTTATATTTATAATTGAGATATAATTATAATTTCATAAATAATTAATGATTTATTAATACATTCGTAAAAATATACATTTTAAAATAAAGCACCAATTCCATTAATTACATATCATTTTATTACAATAACATATCCATTATTACATATACACACACATATCATCCAACTATAAATATACATACATACATATATAATATATTATTTAAAAAAATCACTTTCATCTTACAAACCTAACAAAAAAATAATTGATTTGACATCAACAGTAAAATTTGTCTTTCATAAAAACATGAAGAAACAAATAATTCATTCTCAAATTATTTTTCATATTTCCCCAAAACACCAAAAAAAAAAAAAAAAACTCTTGGCATATTCTCCAAATATTCAAGGAAAAACCCATTCACCCAAATTTTTTTTCTAGAAAATAACCAAAACATAGGAAAACAAGCCCTAAGTGATAATTATATGTACACATTAGTAACCATCATATATATTGTATGTCTAGAAACTGTGTATTTATTAATATTTTATGTTTTATTACATAGCTTCCATATGAACAACGTATATTTATAATAATTTATGCATGGAATAAATTAATGGATTAGTTATTTAAGTTTTATATTCAAGTTATTAAATTATACAAACATTTATTTGAATTCCTGGATTTGTCTTACTATTATTTCTTTTTTTTTTCATAGATTTTAAAGTACATTTGTGTACTAATTTTTCATTCTATATTCATTAATAAATATATACATAAATAAATGGCTTAGAACAATATCCCTAATACATATTTTTAAAAATTCATACTCCATTTTACTAAATTAAGACTAGCAAATTTTTTGTTTACTATTACTATGTCAATATTTTTTTCGTACCAATAAACCGTTCCAAATGGTGAGATGCAATTACCTTTTTAATTTATACATAATATACAATCAATGTATTATACATACTAGTAAAGACAATCATATCTCATATAAAAATTTTAAAATGCAAAACTGATAACAGTGTACACCAAATTACTATACTCGTGTATGCCTATTGTTATTTACAATCTTTGGGACAAATAAGCCACCGTATTAAATAGTATATTTTGATATATTTTTGTTCTTCATTTTCATTCGTGCAATTTTCCCTTTCTATTCTTAAACTATTGCCATGTAGGATTTGATTACATTTATCTTAACATTATAAAAAGCAAGGTAATGTTTAATTCAACTACATGCGAAACTTATGCCAAAAATTATTATTTGAAATTGGTGTCACACAAACACATTGCATCAATATGGATTACGTAGAAAACATTTCAATATGTATATATTGTCAAAATTGCATGCAAGTTACATCGGACAGCACTTAAGTCTCAATTACCAATACTATCATTCCACTAAGCAAAAGTATATAACTATCCATTAGCCATGCACCCTTACTATAAGATGAAGCATACAAAAAGAAAAAGTAAAAAAGAGACATTATTAAGGCATTTGTTATAATGTCCAATTAAAATAGTACATCTTCTTACTTTGAGTACTTAGAAATGAATGGCTTTTAATTGCTACTGAAAGAGGCGAATGAAGCTGCAATTTCAGTCTCAATCTACAACAGACACACTATGTGGATAAAGGTGCCAAGTGAGGCACCAATACAACCTCCTCTCCCACATTAAGTCAGAAACATTCAAGTTCACATAGCTTCCTTGCTCCGAATTTTTTTTTGGTTAAAAAACTAAAAAAAAAAGGGAAGAACAGTACCAAAAAACAAAAAATGTGAAATTGAGTAATTTGGGACCACACCCACAAGAAACTGGATGATCCATTTAGATGCCCAATCTCTAATTTCTTTAATGTATGTGGTCACTCCTATCCAAAGGAACCAAAGACGGCCTATTTATTTGATGTCATGGTATTCTATGAATTTTCCAAACAAAATGAACAGACAGAGCCAAGAGGCACAATGTAGAAAAAATATCAAAGTGAATTATACACTAATAATAATAGAAAGCTGAAACCCCAAGCAAATTTAAATCAAAAGGATAAGTTAGGGAACTGTTACATAGATAGTACTTAGCAAACAGTAACCAAATCAAAGGGATGTATACTAAGCTAACGGTAGGAGTGATATTATTCACTATAGGAGGAAGAGGGACCTCACAAACAACTATTTCACCCCTAAAAACACGGTAGGGAATAAGGAAAGCAATAGAGAAGAAGAGGACACAGACCAAAGGATGGAGTGACCACATGTTTGGGATTACCACCACACTGAGAAAGGTTAACTGAAGAATAAGGAACGGTATTTCACATGTTGGGATAAAACTCAGTAGAATACATCTGCTGTAGGGCCATCACAAGTAGACCAGAAAAATTTTGCTGATGGTTAACAACCATCATGTTAGATATTCTGTGCAGCATACAAAAGCTGTAATGTGGCGTAACATTGGCAAGCAACTCAAAAATGGGCCTGCACATAATCAAGACTCGGTACGAGTCCTCAAACAAACAAATCCTAAATATTCACCATGGGGGAATAACTTACTTCTCCATTTTAAGCATGGAGAAACCCCAAGCATGGTGCTAGAATAGCTACAAACTCAATTGCATCATCAACTTCAAACAAGTAACATAGAGGACAGTAAAGCCAAAAGGATGATGCTAATTAACCTTCTCATATAAGCACACAAAGGGCAGAACAGTACCAAAGCAAAGGCATACCATATTGCATAGAAGAAAATTAGAGATGATCACAAAAAATGCAATGAATAACAACTTTAAATGGTCACAAAACAAAATCACAGAAACTGCTGCTGACATAATTTCAACTTACTGAGGAGCTACCACTAGTTGGAGTTGGTGAACCTAAGGGAGAGCTGGTCAAGGACTTGGATGTGGGAACGGTGATGGAGAAGTTGTCCCCAAACTCACTAAAAGAAGCTGTTGAATGCATTTCCATAATTAATAACAAAAATTGCTAAACTTCAAATGAAATAAATCATAGTGTTGGGGTGTTAACAAGAACAGCTTAGGTTTACCTGCCGTTTTTCTAGATTTATGTAGAAAAAGAGGAGACTGGATAGGCCTTACTTGGCTAGTAGAGGGGTGCAAAAGTTTGTTTAGGTAAGAGAACATTTTTTTTCACCAAGGATCTTATGTGTAGGTAGTGTGCTAGTGTGGGAACTTGTGAAAGCTTGAGTGCAAGCTGTGGATTTAAAGATGGATTGAGGAGTATGAAAACACGGTGCACATCAATAATTATAAAGCTCATACATTATGTTGACATGACTACACCTAACTAGGCACAAGAAATGAAGAAGCCAGTAATGAACAGTAGTCAATATTCCTAGACATAACACTACAAATGTATGATGCCACAGATAGGATTCCAGCATGAACATAAATGGATGCAGCCTTAACAAAGTTAAAGACTGCCACACAGTCACAAGTGCCAACCTATGATTAGTATGCTATAGTTGATAAATATATAAGTGTACAACAGATTGAACGGCACTGCACAGAACTGAGCAGCAAAATCATCAGATTTTGAAAATTTTGGAGGGGTACTGTAGTTTATCTCAGAGATACAGAGAACAAATTTATTACAATTAAGCAAATCCATAAGGTGATTAAATAGAGAAACAATATTCTCAGTACATATAGTCAGGCAAGATGATAGCATAATTTATGCTAAACAAAAAATTCAAAGCAATATCAACAACAGCAAGTTTAGTCAAGAATACACATTATTTGGAATTGGATTTCATGTGGTCGTAGTGTGCTAGTGTAGGAAATTGTAGAATTATGGCAGTCAAGAGGTGAATATATGGGTGGATGGAAGTGTATTAATACACTTTGAAGCTCAATAATGGAGTTGCTTGATAGCAAACTGATATGACTATACCCACACATACACAAGAAATGCAGTAGCCATGGTACAAAAGCAGTCAAGATTCCATGACAGATGACAGAAAAATAAAAATGTGTAGGTCAGGATATCCAAGATTGCAAACACAAGGCAAGCCTTAGTAAAGTAGGAGCAGCAATACACTGAATCCAGTTCAGCAAAAAGACAACCCTATAAAATACTTTGTGGCCCAGATATCGAGTAGCCTCAGAAGCATGACCCTCACAAACACAGGAGGTTCATACAGTGCGGTCATGTTTCAGTTCAAGTCAACACTATAGACAATAACATTATTATCCAGGAGCATATTCATCACAAAAACAACCTTCATGCTATCAAGTAAAAACACTATATTGACCACTACTTTAGCAACCCAAAAGCCCTTTTAGAATCAATGAAATCAGCAAATATGTACATCTAAATCACAAGATTGAATGAAATTAAGAAGGTATGACATGCTCATATGTAAACTTCACAGTTTAGGTGACAAAAGGGGAAAAATAGGAGGACTACATGTGCCAACATTCATTCAACCACTCATTAAACTATCAATACAAACTAAACAAAAGAATATATATCAAAACTTGAATGATACTAATTTCCTTCAACAACCTAAATAATAGCAAGTTTACTAGGAATAGGAAAATGTCACAAATAAGGCAAACCCACAATTGCTCAAGCATTTCAACTCGTTAACTGTCTAGAAAAACCCAACAACAATAAATATCAAACTACACATGAGGTTGGCCAAAAGAAAAGGAAACAGGGAGGTTGAGCTTCGCAATATATGCACATATCTCAGAAGTTTATCCAGAAAATGAAAGTAAGACCACTTTTCTAAAATGAGAAACAAAGAATCCATAAAATCTTAACACACATTCCACGTCTTCACAGCCGAATACAAATTCATGAAAAGGGATAACTTACCCCGGAATCGAGCAAATAAGCATGAAATCACATACTACACTCAGAAACTGAGGGCATATAATGCTGAAGGAATATAAATCAAAACATCCATAATTTTATCAACCCTAGAAACAACGGCGACAAGTTTTACGCAGACTCAATAGCCCATCGGTTAGTCATAAGGATACATAAACCATTGCAAGCCCCAATGCCAAGTCCGTTTTCAAACAAAAGCCACACCGTACATACAAATATACCCATCAACATTCGATTTCACTCCATGATTTCCGCAAATCTCTAAGGGGATTGGATTTTAAACGCCTTAACTTGGGTATAATAACATAAATCATACATGAATCAACCCCAGATTTGATGGAGAATAAGAGGGATAAGAGGGAAAGAATTGGGGTGGGAAGGGAGGGGTGAGAAAAGATGAAGGAAGTTCCCCATGCGTCTCTACAGGAGAGGGAGAGATGGGGCACAGGAATAAAGATGCAACGGAAGAATAATTGAGTGGGTCACTGAGTTGGGGAATGGGAAATGAAGGTGATAGTGATGTTAATACCATGGTAATCGAAGGGGTTGTTTTTGGAGAATGAAAACAATTAATGAAACAAAATTAAATGCTGTAATTTTGGGAATGTTTTCCGACGGCGTTATGGAGAAACATTCCCAAATAAAATCATTACTTTTTACATATTTTTATTTAATATTATTTTTATTGTCAAAATATATGCTCCAATAACTTATATTTTTTATCCCAACAACCCGTTGTTCAGGGAAAACATTCCCAAACAAATTCATTACTTTTTACATATTTTCACCCAACATCATTTTCATTTTCAAAACATATTCTCCAATAACTTATATTTTTTATCCTAATAACCTATATATCTTCTTTCTCTATTCTGTTATTTATATCTCTCCCCACCTACAACCTACTAAACCCAACATAATAATTATTTTTCCAACAATTCATTCAAATATAAATGCATTTCAACTTATTTCCACTAATTAACTTTTCAAATTTTAAAAATGATGAAAATAAAAATAAAACCAAACGAGGACAGGGCTGAGTGGTCCAGATTTCTTAACAATTATTTTCCTCAACACAACAATGACGGATTCTTAGTAAAATTTCATTTTAGATACGGAAGTTCAGAAAGGAGTAAATATAGTGCGACCACTTTAAACTTAACTGGACAAAGCTTCCAACCACAAGTAGCAGAAATTAGTGAAAGAGCCAGTAACGATTAGGTTAAAACCGTCAGTACCTTCAGAGCAATGACACAAACTTATGTCGAACCACCAGAGCTTGGCATTGCCAGGTCCAGGAAATAACTACATAAATTGCCAAATCGAGCTAAAAGCCCTTTCGTCATTAATAAATACTTAGCCTAGTCTGTGCACAAATTAAGCATACAGAGGAAGTGAATTCAAAATAGTTAAGTCTTGTCTCCTTGGAAGAAACCACAGGCAAACTAATTATTACCTTCATCCGGGCACAGAGAATTGGGACAGATAAAAAGATACCAGTTGTTGCAGGGATGCAGCAGAAAATATGGAGTTGCAAACCCAAAATTACAAGCAATTTGCCACTGCAGCTCACCTTCCCCCCTTCCCCCTCTTTTTTCTAGCCATTCAACACTGCAGCTCTCTTACAAGGTTTCTTGTCGTCACAAGAAAAATAACAGCCCCAGAACAGTGCAAGATTTGGTCCAAAATCCTCCCAAAATGTTTTCTTACATGATTTAGCAAGGAAAGCTAAGAATAAAATTACAAAGACCCAACTCTAGCATTGAAACATTTGAAATGCCAAACTAGCATCACTAAGGAATTTGCAGCTTCAGCTGGATACTATGGATCGATCAAAGACATTGACATCAACATAAACTAGGTTTACTTTGAGGGGTATTATGTGCTTTCCTCAGAACCTATGAAAGATTTCCTTTGAGCCATTGCTTTCTAGTCAATTTTCACGGATGAGTAGATGAGCCTGGTGAACCAGAAAGAGGCATAGAAACCAATTGTACCCGTCAGCACAAAGAAAGCATAAGAACCAATCAGCATGTACCCGAAATACAGAATACCAGAAACCGGTTTTGTGATGTTGAGCCTTGTGAAGAAGTAGAATGCTGCATAAAGGAAGAGGTAGAGCGCCGATGACCCAGAGGTCAGGTATGATCTCCACCACCACAAGTAGTCCTCACTGCACAGCTGGAAATAGCAAAGCACGACTGTAATCTCAGCACAGGTCACAATGAGGATGAGGAACACAAGGAAGAGGAAACCAAAAATGTAATAGAATTGATGCAACCAGATTGACGTTAGGATGAAAAACAGCTCAATGAATACCGCACCAAAGGGTAGTATGCCTCCAATTAGGATGGAGAAGACAGGGTTCATGTACCAGGCCTGCTCAGGTATTTGCCTAGGGATTTTATTGGTTTTCACTGGACTTTCAATAGCTGGCTTCTTAAACCCTACATAACTACCTACAAAGACAAGTGGAACCGAAATCCCAAACCACAAGAGGACCAATGCAAACATGGTTCCAAATGGCACAGCCCCCGAAGACTCCTCACCCCAAATTAGCGCATTCAAAACGAAGAAAATAGCAAAGAGAATCCCAGGGAGCATAAAAGCAGTTTGAAGTGTAATTTTCTTCCACTCTGTCCCTTTGAACATCTTGTAGAGACGAGCTGAGGCATATCCAGCAAACAGACCCATGAACACCCACAGAAGAAGCATAGCTGTCATTAATCCTCCACGGTTAGAAGGAGACAGGAACCCAAGTGCAGCAAAGATCATTGTAACTAATACCATTCCAAAAAACTGCACACCATTTCCAACATAAACACACAGTAAATCTGAGTTTGTTGGAGGCCTGAAAACATCCCCATGAACTAATTTCCACCCAGTTTCCTCTTGAGCTTCTTCTTGGGTCTCCAACTGGTTGTACTTGGAAATGTCACGGTACAGAGTCCGCAGCATAATCATGGCCACCATTCCAGAGAGAAAGACAACAATCATCAAAGAGTTGACAATTGAGAACCAATGGATTTGGTCATCAGCCATGTAAAGATAAGTATCCCATCTAGAAGCCCACTTGATTTCACTCTCCTACAAGGCAAAGGATGAAGCAACACAGTGAAACATGACAGTTAATTCCTCCTTCGAAAACATAATTATCCACCAAAAGATGAGTGGGAAAAAAAATCTACCTGAAAGTTCACATCATATGTGAAGATAATTTCCTTCTTATCTTCAACCTCCTGAGGAGATTCAGAGCTAGTTACAGTGCGTTTTGTATGAGGATCACATGTTGTTAGTCGTGTTTTATCATTCCATTTACCCTCATAATCATGCTTGACACTGGAGACATGCCAACAATCTAAGATCTGTTACAGGTCAAAGGATATGGATAAAGCAAAATATCAAGCTCAGCGCCATAATACCTGAATGGGTTGACTTCAAATCCCACAATTCGAGCAGCATCAGTTTCTTCATCCTTATGGTACTTTACAGTAAATGCCAAGTGATTGTTGATAAAATACTTCTCCTCTGGTCTCTACTAGCAAACAATTTAAGAGAAAGATGAGACATTATGATTCGACTTTCCATTTAGAAAGGGACTTCTCAACAGCAAAACAATCTAATACTTACTCCAGCATACTGTCCTTTAAAACCAACATCAAAGCCGTGCTGATAAATCAAGGAATCCATATTAGGTCTCTTATAAGGCACAACCAGAGGGAGATTATCCAAAATCCTATCAAGAACCATCAATAAGGAGGTGAGGCATGCATGATAAGGAATTAGAATGGAATAAGATTCCTCAATGCCATAATTTACATGTTAACTTGATATGCATCATCAATCTTCTCCTTGAATTCCTTTGCATCTTTGGCATTAAGTGTAATATGGCAAACAACATTGCACATCTGCAGTTCTCGCATCTTAAACTGCAGAAGTGTACAATAATGTGAAGCATGTATTATGATACATGATTTTGTTCAACAATTAGTAGAGAATAAAGGAAGTGTATTAACTTCATTGTCGAAGAAATGAATAAATCAAAAGATGAAAACAGAAAAAATCAAAAAATCCAAAAAAAAAAAAGGAACGCAAGAAATAATTACCACATATGGAGAGTTCTCAATACGATCACCACGAAGAACTTCTCCAAGATTTTCAGCACTGTCCACAATTTTCTCAGGTTTACAGTAAGGAAGGGAATAGTAAGAGTAAGGAAGTTGTGTTTTCACAGAGGTCAGTTTGTTCACTTTCACCTTGAGAAGATCACCCTGGATAGAAGAAACAACACACACACACACAAAAAAAAAAAAGAAGGAAGAGGAAGAAGAAGAAGAAGAGGAAGAAGAAACTATTCAGATCACTGCAAACACAAGAATATGTATATATAAAGAGTGAGAGGCATGCTGCAAATTTATACTAACTTTTCACCTATTGATGGGTACCCGGTTGACTTATTTAATCAACTACAGCTTGGGGATGGATTCTTTTTTACATATTGCACCACTAATAGCAAAGTTGAACACAGAAAGAGCACATGGCAATCAACATAAAAGAAGACTTTTCCAAATTGAATAGCAAATAAGCCATAAGAAAATTAGCTTGCAATACTTGGTGTTCAGAACATATTGGCCTGCGGTTTATTACTTAAGAAACCACATCAGCCCAAAAAGCCTTTCAAAGTATCTACTTTTGTAAAAACAGATTAGCAATACACACAAAATGCAGAAATTACCACAGATTCTAAACATTGAAATCATAGAATACCAGAGTATTCTCTCTTTGCCTTCCACAATTTTATCCAATAAAACTGTTATTATGGATTATTATGTAAATACAATGCAAAGATTGGCTAAATCATATTAAAGTATTTTATAATAAGGAATTTTGTAGTTTGAGAATAGGAGATGATTTATTTAACTTTACCATTAGTAATTGCCACCAAGTTTAGCCAAGTAACAAAGGCAGTGCTATACTTTAGTGTTGATCTTAAGTGGTACAACTTTAGCAGTTAAACTTCGAATATCCATGCTTAACAAGGCATTTCCTTTCTCCTTTATCTTCCATATACTAGAGAAATAAGATAATAGCTCAAACTCAAGAAAGCAAACATTCCAGTCACACAAACCAAACTGATCAATTTTGAAGTTCAAATTGCTTCATCTTAACATTTTGTAAACTGCTCAAAATGTTCAGTTATCATCCTTTCTAGCTATTTTTAAGCAGCACACAGCAACACCTATGTTAATAGGCATCAGAATCAAACAAAAAATTTCAACTTTTAGCTGGAACTGATAAAGTTTTTCAGTTAGCACAGTATCAGCATGAAATTATAAGCATCCAACATTAGTTAATAACCCAGAAAAAGAAAAGGGAGATAAGAGAAACGAAAAAATAACAAAATTTTCAGAGATCTAACAGAAACAAGCCCTAGATCAACAAAATCACACTTCAGTTCACCCAATGTGTACGTATACATATAACTGAGCTTATCAATTACTCACACCACAACTCAATTTACATGCAAACAAACATATATATACTACAAATATATCCATCAACATAGTAATTAGTCAACTGCGAGAGGGGTATACAATTAGATACACAAAAGGTGTGTATAGGATTGACGGTACCTTGACGAAATCCTGGGGAGCAACGCCGGGGAGATAGAAGGAGTGAGCAGCGGTGATAAGGAGGAGGAGCGTGAAGCACACGCACACCCGAATCACGTGAGGCCTTCTCCCCACGACCTCCATCTTTTCTGTAATGAACGCTCACCACAGCACAGCCCAAGAATGACTACAAATCGAAGATTTAGATCCAACCCTAAACTATATCTTCTCTATATGCGTGTGTGTGTGTGTGTGTGCGTGTGTGCGTGCGTGTGTGTTTAGGTATATTTGGTTGGTGGTGCGACTTTGAGAGGATTGAAGAGAACGGGAGGACCGCAGAGGAAACCGGGAGCAATGTTAAGATTCAACCGGGGTAGAGAGTGGAAGTTCCGTTTGGTTTATTTTCATTTCATTTTTAAAATTTAAAATTTTAGTTTTTTTTTTTTATTTTTTTTATTTATACACACGCACACGTCAGGAGCCCGTTTGGGTTCGAACTCCTAACCTCCCACATTATATGGGAGACTTATGCCAGTGGGCTACAAGCCACTTGGCATTTTAGTTAGTGACGGTAAGTTGAAAATAATATTATATTTAAATATATTATTAAAAAAATAATAATTACATTAATTTCAAATGAGATAGAAATATTGAAATAAATAAATATATATATATAATTTATTAAAAATATATTTTAAAAATAAAAATAATATTTAATAAAAATGCATAAACAATAATAATTTTTATTTTTAAAATAATAAAAAATATGAAAATAAATTTTAAAAATAAAACCAAACCGGCCTTTAAATGTATGGAACAATGAGCGGATCTCGGCTGTCGGATCGGGATCATTGGTAACCCAATGGCTAACATTATTTCAGGTTAATTAACCATGATTTGGTTGACTGAGAAATTGATTATTGACTTAGAAGGTTGACTGGTTCCAACTTTCACCCAACCCATCTAGAATGAGTGTAAAATACTACCTACAATTAATTACTTTGGCTTCTTATCCAAAAAAGTAAATAAATATATACTTTGACTATGCATGGAGAAATATTTTCCATCTTTTAATGATTTAGGAGTGTTTGGATGATTTTATAAATATTTTAAAATATTTAATATACTGTTAAAAGATAAGCATAAAATACTAACATAATAGATTAAAATTTTACAAACTTCTTAAAAAAATAAAACGTTATTGATTTATTTTTAAATTTAAAAAAGAAAAATATTATCATATTTATCATTAATAATATTTTGTGAGATTTATAATTTTATTTTATTTAAATACTTTAAGAGCTTATTTTTAGAAATAAAATATAGAATTTATAAGTTCAAATATATCTAGTAAAATAGAGGACCTTTTAAGATTTTCTAAATAAATTTAGTTAAATATACTCTTAATCATATGCTGATTGAATTTGAGGTATAGCACACTTATTTTTCTTCTAAATAAAGTTAATTTCATTTGATTAATTATTTTCAAATAAAGAATGATCTCTTGGGATTAAACTTCAAAAGATAATTTTATGCAACAATAAGTGGTTTGCTAATACTAAAAAATAAAATCAAATCAAATTCTTTAGCATTCTAAAATATGTAATTATAGTATATCTATGGAGTAGTAATTACAGTAATGTCTATTAATTAGTTTAACCACTTTATAAGAAAACTTAATACATAGAAATATATTAAGGAAATGGTATTACTTTTTGAAAAAAATTTGACCAAGAATACGGTAGTATATATCTATAGGAAATTCGGTTAAAAAAATACAAATATTAATACAGAAAATCAAATTAAAAACTAATGTTTCATATAATATTTTTGTGTTAATCTGAAATTTGGCTTAATAATAGAAATTACTCTTCTAAATTTTAAAATTAAATACTAAATAACAAATGCTTGTGAAAATTAATGAAACTAGTAAAATGCCCTATATTCCGCCTAACAGAAAGTTGAAAATTGGGTTAAAATTCATATTTAAAAAACAAAAAAGTGGAAAGTCCATTTTACATGTCAATATTTGGTTGTATTTTGAATGTTTTAAGGAAATATTTTTTGGAGAATATGTTTTGGATAGTTGGTAGGGGAATGTAATGTTTATTTGTTTATATTTAAAAACTATTGGTAGGGATGTACCTAAATGAGTCGAGTTTGAATCGAATTTGAAAAAAATTACAAGTTCAAGGTCAAGTTCGAGTTCAGTATTTTGAGCTCAAACTCAAGCTCACGAGATTAGCACTAGCCGAGCTCGAGTTCAACTCAATAAAATTTAATTATTAATATATAATAATTACTTAATGTTATCTATAAAATATTTAAAAATTAAAAATAAGTAAATTATTAATATATATAATAATTATTTAATTAATATATAAAAAAATTAAAAATAGAAAAAAAAAAAAAAAAAAAAAAAAAAAACTCACGAGCCGGTTCATGAGCCTTTAAAAAAGTGAATCAACGTTCGAGCTCAACTTATTATAAAACTCAAGCTTAAATCAAGCTATAATTGAGTCTGCTTGTAAGGCTCATAAGCATGTTCGACACATCTTACACCCCTAACTGTTGAAGATTATTTTGGGAGAAAAAGATTTGTTTGGAAGTGTTCTGCATTGAGATAATTTTTATTATAATTTATAAATGTTGCATCAATCTGATTTTTGTTGAGTAAATAAGATCAAATTGCATTTTTATAGTGATAGTTTATGTCTTTGAATAGATATAACAATTGATGTATATATATGCAGTGATTAATAGATAATGGGTAGGGTTCTTTTGGTATATTTTGAGTATAGTATTACATATTTTACAATGTATTAAGTATTATGGAGAATGAGTGTTTGTTTGAAAGTATTTTCTTAGGCAAAAAGACTAGCGCTTTGTTTGGGAGCGGGTTGGGGTAAGGCCGCCGTTCTCCCAGAACAAGTTCAAACATATCCCTTCATTATATATACTATTTATTTCTAAAAAATTCTTACCTAACCCCCACAATCTCACCTATACTTTTTCATTTCACATTCCCCCATGCTGACAACCGTCATTGTTGTTGCTACATCCTTTTCATACCTCTCTCCCTCTCACCCCCCTCTGCTGTTAGAATAATTATTGATGACAATAATAATAATAATAATAATAATAATAATAATAATAATAATAATAATAATAATAATAATATCCATAAAATATTATAACACAATCTATTTAATTATTTAACCAATCATTATAAACTTATAATATAATCACATCCAGTCACTACATATATATATACACAATATTTTTTATTATTATCCTTACAATTCAAAAAAAAATTTAATATCAATTTTCACTCCCAAATACCAATACAAAAGAAATGATGTGACATCTGCAATAAAAAAAATTCACTATAAAATATAACCAAACATATCAAAACTCCTAAACTTCATTTTTTACTATTCTTAAAAACAATAACCAAACATCAATCACATTCTCCAACCTTCATTTCATATTCTCCCACAAATTCTTCATTATTCTTTCTCACAAAATACACAATAAACACATAATAAAATCAAACATAAAACATATCCAAACACTACCTTAATAACTTCATTCCATTTCCCCACAAAAAACAAAAAACAAATGAGCAAAAAAAAAAAAAAACAATACAATTCCTCCCACTATATAAATAAATATATATGTATGTAGTGATTAATAGATAATGGATAGTATTATTTTTGGCGTATTTTGAATATAGCATTACACATTTTAGGAAAATATGAATGTTTAAAAGTGCTTTCTCAAGTGAAAACACTAAGGCTATATTTGATTGCGTTTTGCAAAAATAAATTTATTTTGGCAAAATATAATCAAATATATAGATTACTATTTTTTCAAAACAAAAAATATTAATTCTCAAAATTCCCCTTCAAATCAATTGCTTATTACCAAAAATTTCACATACATACATATACATATCATAATATTTTATTATTATTTTTATAATTCAAAAATCATATCCAATCATCACATATGAATTATATTTTATTATTATGACTATAATAAAATATTATTCAATTTCATTTTTACCCAAAAATTTCAACAAAAAAGTATTGATTTAGCTGCTACAGTAGAAATTGTCTCCTTTCAAAACATAAGGCTTTGTTCTCCGGTATTTTTCCAAAATATTTTTCAACTCCCAGAACAAATACAAAAAGTGTACACATTCTCCAATCATTCTCCCAAAACACAAAAATTTTC
>JACGDI010005313.1:172612-220941 GCA_014898725.1 Jacaranda copaia | reverse complement strand
CTCATTTGAAACTTTAAGGCAGTTGTGAATTAAGATCAAGAATTTTCTCGGGTATTCATGCATACGGTGAATCTTTATCTACTTATGATTCAGCTTTTGATAGAGATTGGACTTAGTGAATCACTATCTTCTTAGAATTTCACTTTAGACTGAGACTGAACTTAGCGCTTATCGCTCCTATATCTAAAAACTTGCGTTTCAATGATGAGGCTGAGATGACTATTTGAAAGCCCCGATCCCCATGGGTAGGGAAGGAAAGGGATCAAATTAGGCAATTGCAAGGAAAAAATCAACCAATCAACAGCTCACTATTGAATAGATTAAATTTGTTGAAAATATCACCATAAAAGCCACAAATCCTATGCCAACAAATATTATTACGAGTATAATGAATAAACTAAAGACCCAATAAATGAATTCTTACCATCGAGATGGTGGCTTAGTTGGGCAAGACCCTTAATTTTTCACAAAGAGGTTATGGATAGTCTATAAACTAGTTATCCCTCTATAGTGGAGGGGCTTTGATTAACTAGTACTTTGATGGGGTTGCGGTGACAACTTGAGGATTGCTTTGTTTGTCACTCATCTCCTATTTCTTATTCATCAAAGAACCAAAAAAAGAAGAAGAAAAAGAAAAAGACAAAACTACGATTTGTTTATCGGGTATATTTTGAGTATTCCTAATGGAAATTTGAACATATTTCAGGGCCTTCACAAAATTTCAATTCATTAATTACTTTCGATTTTGAATTGTTTAATTTAATGAAGCGAACTTAGAAGAAAGTTCCATTATACTGTGTTTAGTTCATGACGCTTGGTTCATGAAGTTTATGAAGGAAAGAAAAACCAAAGAAAGTTAAAATTCTAAACTTGTTTGGTTGTTAAGAAAAATAATTTTTCTAAAAAAATGCACCTTTATTGGTTAGCATGGAAAAGGAAAATAAAAATAACAAGACAGACTCATTGCCCCAATATTTTAAGCCATCAATTTTCGGTATTAGAAAAACGCAAAGCAAAAGAGCTCAGTATCAACACCTCATTCTATCAAAAAAAAACTCTTCTTTCCAGCGCCAATATTTTCAGCAATAAAGAATCTTCAAAGTGCCCAAATTTCAGTCACAATACGAGTCCCAATTCAACCAATTTCCAACGAAAAATCTATTACATTCCCCACCAATTTTCGAACCTATTAACATCAGTTTCTGAAGGAGCCATGCGAATTTCCGTCTGAGAAACAACTCCCAAATATCAAAAATTGGCCTTTCAAATTCCTATTTGCAATCTTAATCCATCAGCTACTCAAACATCCCAATCAATGCCGTGGTCCAGTAGCTCAAACATGATCTTACAATTTCCAAAATTGTCAATCGAAATTCTGATTTGTGGGAGGAAATTGCCGATTAGAATTTGAAAGTGGAAATCTTTTGTGAGAACCCGATGGGTGCAAGAATTGACTAAGAACAACAATATTGATAAAAAAGAGAGATTTTGTGATCGAGATTCGAGTGAGTGATGAAATGTGAAGAAGTGCACAGGTGTATTTCTCTGCATTTCCTTTTCGTTTACTCACCCTTTTAGGAGGAAAATGAATTTTCCTTGGAAAAAAAAAAAGAAAACACTTCAAGACACCCACGTTATTTTTGAAAAATAAAGTCAAATATTATCATCAAAATACATTTTTTCCTAATCAAATGTGCAATTAGTATAAAATACCGCTGAGACACTAAAACAACAAACTCAAATGCAAACACATCAATCCGTAAAATTAAGTTTCCTTCCAAAACAACATCAACAACTTGTTGACTTTTCACACACTTTTCAAAGACGTAAAAACATATTCTCGATCCCAAAAAATCAAAAAGGCAAAGATATTCTTATGTAATTATATTTTCATGTAATAATTCGATAATACAGAAGAGTTATGGTAATAACAGATCAGACAGGAGCAAGAGTATTGAAGAGCGGGAACGCGTCCTTAAACTCAAACTGCAACTGACCCTCCTCCAAATAGTACTCTGTTGTAAAGTCAACCAGCACCTCAAAAATCTCATCGCAAAACCTGCAAACAATTATCTTACCGGGCACATGAAGCAGCAATAATGAATTTTCTTCCCTCTCTCCTCTAACCATACCAACCACACAGATAGCACTGCCGTTCTTCCCAGCAAATTTAGCTGGTATAGCATTGAGATTAGCCTCATGCTTGATAAAGCAACTCCAATCTTCTTCGTCCATCTCGAACACACACAAATAGTTCTTATCGGATTGCAGACAGAGCGTCACACAGTGCATATGCCCATTTGATTCCATGATATGGTTTTTCTTTGCTCCTGGGGAGCGAATTCTGGGTATTTCACTATTAACATCATAAAAGTTATCTTCCAAGTCCAGACAGAAACAGAAAGACCATCCACGAGGTCTAATAAAATGTATGTCACCGTTCCAGTAAATCCCGTTGAAAATCTTAATTTTACGCCGGCCTATGTTAGAAATGTCACCCCCATCCTTCCATGTATGAGTCTCAGAATCGTACACTTCAAACCATTGAGCATGCTCCCCACTACTTCTGAAGCAAAAAACCTTGTAATACGGTGATTTTGAAGAATCAGACGCTAGGCCGAGTCCAGAAAAACCTCCCCTCACCAACAATTTCCTGTATTTCCTTGTGGTGGGGTTGCAAATAAAGCATTCGTTGTAGCCATACGCAGAATTTCTGCACCCTAGCAATAACAGTCCATTACAAGATTGCAAGATTTTCTGGTAGGCATATCTGAAACGGAACGGGACAGTTTTTTCATGGTCGGATGGCATATGAAAAACTGTGCTGTGAATATGGAACGGAGGAGGAATGAGGATTGAGCGTCGAAGCGATGGCTGTGGTGGAGAATGCGGCGATGAGAAAAGCACCGGCCGAAGATAAGACAGCCCAAGTGTTTACTAACCAATTGAAATCTAATAAGAGACTTCGCGGGCAAGAAGAGAAGGATTTCCATCAATAAATCATCGTTGCGGCCTATTATGGCTGCCGACGTCGCGGACGATGACCGTTTGCGACCCACATATTATTCTATGTTAAAGATTTGGTGCAATTGTAGGCGCTTACAGATGAGCCTGTATATAAATAGTGGTAATGTTTGAGAATTGATGTGATGTGATGGAAGCTGGTATCTTATCAAGGTATAATTCCGTTAAAAATAAGTCTTTACTATGGGCAATAACAAGAACGTGTCTTCTTATGATAAGATACTTGCTTCGTTTAAGATTAAAGTTCTGGAAAGAAACTAGACAAAGATGAAGATAATAAAATTCTTTCTGATGTAAAGGACCCTTTTCAGGCAACTGCAGAGCATACTCAAATTTTATGAAGAATATAGAGATTTGAAGGTGATTTTAATATTTGAGGTTAATAGAAAATACAAAATGAATAAGATAACATATAGAATTACAAAACATAAAAATAGGAGAAGCATTCTTTTAGACACACTAGAAATTTTATTCAGACTGGGAATACAATCTTCTCTACTATCAAAGTATCAAGACCCATCTTTTTATAAAGGGATTGATACTATTTGAGGAGTACAATGCTTCAAACGACAAACAAGTCATCCGATTTTACAGACACACTTTAGACACCTAGTACAATTACTTTTGACTTTTACAGACTAATAGTACAATAATACAAATAAAGCATCTGACTAGTACAACAGCTCATCATACTCAGTACAATAATTCATAACAGCACACCGAACTTAGTACAATAATTTAAGTTAAAAAGCCAAAGGTATAAGGACCAAAAATAGTAGTAGATTTATTCTATTGGGGAATCTCTGCTAATAGGTCGTCAAGTTCAGCAAAAAGTCCCATCTTTTCCCACCATTGACACTGGCTGTCTAATTCATATGGGTCCTAGGAATCAATGAACATGTCATCATCATTTACCTTTTCTTTACCCTTGGAAGATGAAGTAAAGGCATTAGAAATAACAAGGAATGAACAAGGCTTTGTTGCAGCAGAACTCCGTGGAATTTGATTATGTGAGAGTGAATTCCATCTAGAGTTGAAATAGGATTGAGATGCTCCCTACATGGAATCAATAGAAGCTTTGATTGTCTCAGTGTGGAATTATTCAAAATATGCTCTAGGGTCTTCTTGAAGCTTGATTGCATAATCAATTAGTAGTTGTTTCCATGGAATGTCTTCATCAAACTTAGGCCAGATCTGAGATGGAACAGTTGAATTGAACTCTGCCATTCTTCTGTGAAGCTCTCTGATCTCATCCCCATGATCATAAAACATCTTTGTTAAGAAGATAAGGAAAAATACCATATTCCTGAACTGAATAGAAATATGGTAAATTATGAATATGAAGAGAACTTTATCTAGAGAGAATATAGATGATAGAGGAATTAACTGTAATGTTCCCGGTTAATTTGATTTAAATAACCTTGAACATCTTCATCTAAATAGACAACGGGAAGAACCACTCAAGAAATGTTCTGGCATAAGGGTATTCTTCTAGATCATCAAACCACCCACTATGAAGTTCTGCAAACCACTCGATAGATTGTTTGATAGGGAATTCAATAGTAATTTTCAACTATTCTAGCACATACAAAAGTAAACACAAGAGTTCTTTTGAAAACATAAGATGAAATGGACTAGAGACACTAAACAAAGTAAAGAAAGGAAAATCAGGATGGAATCCTAGACCACCAAAAGTATATAGTCCTGTTTTCTTGATAGTGAGAGATTGGTATTTTAACATGAGTTCCTTTTCTTTGGATTTAATAGTTTTGGTTTTTATTAAATCAAAAAGCTCAAGAGGAAGACTCTCAAGAGGAAAACTTTGAAAGGAAGTGGCATTGGATGGATTAGAAGGGGAAAATATGCAAATAATGGGAATGTGATTTCTAGGAATAACTAGAAGAACAGGTTTGGATTAAAAAATCAGCAAGAATGTTGGTTTTTCCTTTGATGTGGTTAACAGTGAAAAAGAATTGGGAAAACCATTTGCCCATCTGAGAAGTTGTTTGGATGGAAGAGCGTTAGGTTTGAAACTTAACATTTTTGGAAAGGCATCCATATCTATTTCAACATGAAAGTGATGACCAACCAGATGAAATTAGAATTTTTCTATCCCTTTCTTGACTACTAAGATTTTCTTGTAGGTTGAATGGTAATATTGTTCAGAAACCTTGAAAGAACCACTTTTGTATCCACAAATATTCCTTTTTTCATTAATTTCTTCGAGCAATACAGCAGCCCAAAAAGATTTACTTGCATTCGTTTGAAGGATTCTTGTACCATCTGAAGGAATATGCAAAGGGGGTAACTTCTAGATGATCTTTTTAATGGCATATACTGCTTTCTTTTGTGCAAAAGACCATTCTAGAGGGTTCTTCTTTAGCATATCTTATAAAGGCTTAATAATTGATGCAAGCCTAGGAATGAAGTCTACAGCATAATTGATGACTCCCAGAAACTGTTGAATTTGTTGTTTTGACTATAAGTCATCAGGGAACTTAAGCAATTATGAAGTAATATGTGGCTGCAAAGAGTACTGTCCTTCCTTGATATGCATTCCCAAAAATTCGATCTTTGGCTGAGCAACAATCATTTTTTTTTCAGCAAGCATAATCCCATATTTTCAAACCAATTCTCCAAAATGATGAAGAAGATAAGAATGTGTTTTCATGTCTTTAGAAAATAAGAGAATATCATCAATATAAATCAGGACATTTGGGAACAAAGATTCAAAAATTTTGACCATCATTTTTTGAAATAATGAAGGAGCTATTTTCAGGCCAAAAGGAAGAACAGTCCACTGGAAATGAGCATTTGGAATGCAAAAAGCTATTTTATAACGGTCATCAGGATGAACACCAATTTGCCAAAATTCTGCTTTTAGATCAAACTTTGAAAACACGTTGGCCTTGGTCAGATTAGAAAACAAACAATTTCTGGTTTGGAGAGAAAACTTCTTATCTGCAAGGAAGTAATTGAGAGGCTTGTAGTTGATTACAAGTCTCATTTTACCGCTAGCCTGCTATGACCTTTTATTAACATAGAATGCTTGACTAACTCATGGAGAATTTGTAGACTCAATAAGACCTTTATCTCGTAACTGGGCTAATTCCTTGAGAGCCAACTCTATTTGATCAGGTGGCATTCTTAGATGACTTGCTTTTGTAGGATTAACATTTATATCCTTCTTGAAGGGCAGCTATACAAAAAACTCTGGATTTTTCTAAAGAAGGTTTGTGCATTGATGAAGGAGGTCTAAATGAGATTCTACACAACAATCTCTAACTAGATTGGCTTGAATATTAGAAATGGAATCAAAAGGGGAAGTAATATTTTACTGTAATTTGATATAGGGAAGAAAATAATATTTAAAATGAAGACCTTTAGGTTTTGGAACAATTTTTTTCTCCCATAGTTGTTTAATAATATCAAATCCAATAATAATATCCATCCCGGGTAAGGTTGAACTAAGGAATTTGTGGGTTAAAGATAACTTAGGGAACAATTGAATTTTAACAGGTTTGCTAATCAAACCAACAAACAGTGTATCCCTATTAGCAACCTAAAAAACTCCACGATGTTTTTTTCCAAAAAGAGGCAGGAAGTTTGTTTGGATTAAGAATAGAACTGAAAGCTCATGTATCAAGTAATCCAACAACAATTATTGGATTATCAAATTTTTTAGGAATAATTTGTACCTAAACAAATGGTGCAACAAGAGCCAATCCGATCATCTTGATCTCAAAATTTGAAAATATTTCTTTAGTACTTTCTGGATCAAAATCTGAATTATCATCAGAAACTTCTTCAAGAGTGAATAGAGTTTGTTCAGAGGGCTCTGCTTCCTCAGAGAAGATAAACTCTAGATCATCTTGCTCAAGATCACACTGTGTGAGCTAGAAAATTTCTTTGAGAATTTATCCCTTTTTTTGTTTGGACAAGACCTTGCCCAGTGTCTTCGCTTGTGATAAATATAGCATCTATCCCCTTTGTTTTTCGTGAACTTTCTCCAAAAGAAAGGCCTTCTTTTCTTGGGCATCCACAACTGATTATACCTTCTTGACCTCTTATTATGTTTGTGAGACTTTATCCGACAATGGCACTTTTCTGTCTTACACTTGATCTGCAAGTCTTTTCAATCATACTCCTTAGAGAATTTTTTTTCTGTCTCCTAGAATTCCTTAAAGAATTTCCAATTGTTGCATAAACCATCAAGAGCTTTGAACACAAACTGATAGACCTCTCCAAGGGAAATATCTGCAAGAGGTTTTCCTCAAAGTTTAATTAATTTTAAAGCTTCTTGACCAAGAGACTCAAGAATAGAATTCAAATAAGCTTGCTTAAGATTTGGATTGTCCATCCCACCAAGAATATAAAATTTTTGTGACATTTTTTGAAAATGCTTCTCCAAATCCTTCATTCTGAATGAACAACACTTCATTTTGAAAAACTCCTCTTTAGCCGCATCAACATAGTTTTGATATTGACCAAGAAACTCAACATAGATATAATTCATGAAAGTTTCTATGTTTGGTGAGTTTCTAGCTTAGATCTGTCTATATTCTCCTAAAACATACCACCATTCTTTCAGGGTACCAGTTATCCTTGCTATGAAACTATTAATAACTCCTGTGAGTGTAGCATTTGGTCTTTGAAGTTCAGTGACGCACCAGGACATCATCTCATGTATACGTTGTTGCCATTGTGAAGATGGAATATCGTCAAACGTAAACATGGATCTTGATGTTGTATTACTATAGCTATCATTAGGTTCTTAGATGTGTAGTTCATGTGTCTTTGTTCTCCTTACTAACTGGTTTCAGGTTTATCTTCAACGACTGGTTCTTTAGGGGTCTTAGAAGATTGTTTAATATAATGATATAGCATATCCTTTGACATATCTTCTGAATCGCTGAGATCGCTAACATTTTCTGGAGATATTGATAAGAAAGCTGGCCAAGGTTTACCAGGTTTATTTTTCTCAAAATCAACAACTTTTTTGAGAAAGTCTGTTAATAGATTAACAGTGGAAGGACCTTGCAGCATGAATTGATGATAACTCAACTTTGAAGTAATGGGACCAGATTCCTTTTCCTCTAGTGGTTTTGCAACTACTATTGATCTGTGTTTTTGCTTGTGTTCTTCTGGTTAAACTTGATACTCCTCTCCCTCTCATAATCCTTATATTCGATATTCGGCTATCTGATTCTGGCAATTAAGTACTATTTGAGGTGAATGAGATAGAGTGCATATGATCATTTTGGACCATTTCATCCTAGGAAGAGCAGCGCTATACCCATTGCACTGATAAGTCAGGACGCTCGTTTCTTCAAGGCTAACATAAATCCTCTTTGATTTGATCATCAGATAGATTTTGTTATGATGCAGAATCCTTAAACTAAGTTCTCTTTAAAATTTTGTATCTATATTAAATAAAACTAATATCATGCTTTACTGTTTTAATACCTCAATTGATATATAATTTTTGACATTTTTTGGACTTGTATCTGGTTAAATATGTGTATGAATTCTGCTATACCATGAATATGTTGTATGTATAATTCGGATCACGTATGCTAGTTTAGATTTTAATTCGATAAATACACATGTCTTGCCCTCTTATGATTATCTATTTCAATTTCGATAATCTGAATTGTGATATTCATTTTTTATGTTGTATTGCTGTATGTTTAAATATCCTGAAAACAACAATCTTGAATAAATGACCATTTGTGTCTTATTTATCTACTGAAATTCTAATTAGATATCCTATCTAGGAATTTTGCCTAATTTGATATCCTGTTTTAGAATCTTGTCTGAAAATTCTGCTTAGATATTTTGCTTTAGGATTTTTGTTAGAAATCTATCATGGCCTCAAATACTTGTGTTATTGGTGAAGTTGTGTCAGCAAAAGTTGACCTTTTCAAACTACCAAAAAAGTTCTTAGGCCAGTTTTTTAAGCATTGGCAACAGTGTATGAAAATCTGATTAACGATGAAAGGTCTTCTTTCATCGATTCAATTGATCATGCCAGAACCAACTGAAACTAATCCTAAGACTAAAAAAATAGCCGATTGAAAAATGAAGGATCGGATTATTCGAGGAGCGATTCTGTCAGCTTTGTCTGATACACTTTTTGATGTATATTGTTCTAATTCCTATTCAGCTAAGTCTTATTGGATGAATTGGATAGAAAATATAATACTGAAGAGCAAGAGCTCAAAAAGTATTTGGTTTCCAAATTTTTGAAGTATCAGATGGTTTAAAGCAGGTCTGTATCTAAATAGACACATGAATTGATCAATCTAGAGCATTCCCTAACTGATGCTAAGAAAAAACTTCCTGAGAAATTCATGGTCATGTCAATTGTTGATAAATTCCCCAAATCATGGGAAAATTTTGGCATGACTCTAAAGCATCAAAAAGGAAAATTGACTTTAGATGATCTAATTATCACCATAAGCATTGAAGAGGAACATAAAAATTAATCTCATAATGTTCCTATTAAGTATCATCCTAAGGCAAATGTGATAGTAGGAAAACAAAAAGTCAACTCAAACTCAAACTCTAAAACCATCAATAAAGGTAAAGTTAAAAAGAATAAGAAATCAAAGGCAAATAGACCTTGCTGAAATTATGGACAAAAAGGGCGTTGGGCTAAGAAATATCTCTCCAAGAAAGCTAAGGCTAAAGCATAGTGTGCTAGACCAGTTGTCAACATAGTTGTTGGAGACACCAACGAAGCTGGAGTTTTTAATGCATCCATTGACGAGTGCGTTTCTTTCAAATCCAAATTATTCTCTATCTATGAACATATGATTGGCTGATAGACACTGGTGCTAATGTGCACGTTTGTCCTGACAAATTACTGTTTGTGTTATACCAGCCTATTAGCAGAAGGACTGTAATGATGGGGAACTCAAGTGCAACCAAAGTGTTTGGGATAGGATGCGTGGACTTGAAATTTTCTTCGGGACGCATATTATTTCTGCTAAGGGTGTATCATGTCCCCGCAGTTTGAAGAAATATAATAAGTAGTTCTGCAATAGTTATAGAGGGTTATGAAATTTCTTTCAAGTCAAATAAAGTTGTAATTTTATATTACAGAACTTTTATTTGTAAAGACTATCTTTTCAATGGTTTGTTTAAACTGAGAATTACGAACATCATTAGTTCAAATAAAGTTGATTTTTCTAGTTCTCCTATCATTAATGTTATTGAGAATTCATCTATTTGGTATAGTCATTTAGGAGACTTAAATTTTTGTTCTATCAAATGAATGATGAACTTAAATTAATTCCTAAACATGAAATTAAATGAGGTCATAAATGTCAAATCTGTGCTGAAGCTAAGCAAGTGAGAAAGCTTTACTGTTTAGTTTAAAGGCAAACTGAAATTCTTGACTTAGTGCACACAGATAGTTGTGAGTTCAATAGGGTCTTAAGAAAAGACAATAAAAGATACTTTATCACCTTTATAAATGATAGCAATAGATATTATTTTGTCTATTTACTAAAACATAAAGATGAAGCACTAGAAAAGTTCATTACGTTCAAAATGGAAGTTGAAACACAAACTGGTAGAAAACTTAAACAGTTAAGGTTAGATAGAGGTGAAGAATATGGGTCCAACCTATTTCATGAATACTGCCAAACTTTTGGCATAGTTCATGAAGAAATCACCCCTTATTCTTCCGCTTTGAATGAGATAGCTAAGCGAAAAAATATAACTTTTATAGACATGATTAACTATCTGCTTTTGAATTCTGAATTACCCAAGTACATATGGGGGCAAAAATTGCACCCAGTGACACGTACTATTAATACGGAGGCATACTGCTTGTCAAAATATTAAATGCGGCAAGGATATGAGTCAATGCTGGAGTGAGCACTTTGGTCGACAACCATTGAATAGATAAGGGGGTCAATTATAGGCATGGTTGCATGGATAAAATAATTTGAACCCTCTCGTTAAGTATGATCGAGGGCCATCCTCTCAACCAGATGACTATGGTCGAGTGATTTTAGCCCAGCTGGATCCAAGAGCAACATTGGGCCGTGCATGTTAAGTAGGCCTAGGGGCCTTCTTTGAAGTCAAAAACTTATTGGGTTGGACCTGTTGGGCTATCCCATATTAGTGAGCATGGTATTCTTGCTCAATGATATGAGGGTTACCTTTGAAAAATTCATCAAACAGCTCAAGTATTTAGGCTACGCCTTCAAGGCAGAGGATAAGAACCACATAAGCTCTATGCTGGACAAGCAGCTGTGATCCTGTCTCTCACCCGAGGGGACTGCGACTGAAAGAGATGCTAAAAGAAACATTCATATCAAACATTCATATCGCTAATCAACTAAGGTAGATGGAGGTCCCAAGGAGGCTCGCCCTTATGGCAAAAGAGTTTGACTTTGCCAACAATTTTACCTTTGAAATTTGAGATGGCCTAGTTAATGCGGGCGAGTATGTACTACGTTCCAAGGAGTTTTTGGTCAATGAAGTGAGGCCTTCACAGCCAATGCAAGCCGTTCTCTCTCTTACATCAGTAATGCTGAAGCCTAAGGTGGTGGTAAAGATTTCGTCGAGTGATGAGCTCAACAATGCTATCGAGAATGGCACACAAACGGCTTGGGAAAGTGCAGGCTCAAGCAACAACTAAGGTTCCTGCCAACTTAGGAAGAATGTGGTCGCCCAATATGGGCTGCGTTGCACTTTTGTAATCTCTCTTTCTTTTTTTTCTTTCGATGAAGGTTGTACTTCAACTGTAATGACTATTTCGTTCAATGAAATGCTACTTTTACTTTGTTCAATGTGTAGTCAACAATTTTATAGTTTTCTTATTGAATGCAACTATCTCGTTGCAAATATATGGTTGATAACCAAATTCATTAACATAAAACTCATAATGAATTCACAATCGATTAAGGTTACTGTTACAGAGATACACAGGATCTCGTCGAAATGTGTTCGACGTTTCATTTTAAAATTTCTTCAACTTTATAGTCGAGTTTCATTACTTTACTCGAGTTTGAGGTTTCTTAATTTTACATCTAGGAGCTAATTTCTTTGTCAACTTTAGGGTCGACTGTTAGGTTGGGGCTAAGAAACCATAATTGGGTAGCATAAAGCCGCTTATCGGGTTAACTGTGGGGTCGACTACATAATTTGAGCTGAAAAGCCTTGAATTGGCAACATGAAGCCGCTTTTGGTCGACTATGGGGTTAACTTGAAACTTTAGCTTAAACAAAACCACTAGAATCAAAATAGACATGGGCCCCCATATAGAATGCCTCACGATTGATTTTCTGCAAAGAAATATCTACGTTTTTGCCTAGAAGACATCCAACATCTAGGGAATCAACCTTAGTGTGATCGTTTACCGCCTCAACATCAACCCCTCATACAAATCATTCAAGCAAAAGATGAGAACATTTAATGCTAAGAAGAGCCAGATTATCGAGGAGAAAGTTAGAAAACTCTTAGATGCAGGCTATATTCTAAAAATTCAATAGCCGTCTTGGCTTTGTAATGTTGTACTCGTCTCCAAGAATGAGGGACAATGGCGCATGTGTAATGATTTCACTGATTTGAATAAAGCTTGCCCAAACGATCCTTACACCCTACCTTGAATAGATTTACTAGTAGATTCTATGGTTAGTTGTGAATTGTTAAGTATGATTAATGCATTCTAAGGGTATCACCAGATATTTATGGCCTCTGAAGATAAGGACAAAACCTCTTTTGTAGTCCTCAATAGAGTTTACACTTTTTGGTCATGCCCCTTGGACTTAAAAATGCTAGAGGAACCTACCAGAGATTGGTCAACTTTATGTTCAAAAATGAGATAGGCAAGTCTATGGAGGTTTATGTCGATGACATGATTGTCAAGATAGAGAAGGCCAAGGACCATTTGCTCGACCTCAACCATACCTTCGTCATATTGCGAGCATTTGGCATAAAGTTGAATCCTAAGAAGTATACATTTGGCATTCGAGAAGGCAAATTCTTAGGTTATATGGTCAATCAATGGGGTATTGAGGCCAATCCATAGAAAATTCAGGCCATATTAGACATTACTCCATCTTGAACAATTAGAGATATACAATGGCTAATCGGGAGGATTATCACCCTCGGAAGATTCATCGTATGTTTAGCCAATAAGAGCCTCCCCTTCTTCAAGATTCTCAAAAATGCCAAGAAGTTGGGTTTCCAATGGAACAAACAATGTGATCGAGGTCTAGTCGAATTAAACCAGTACTTGTCATCAACCCCCTTGCTTGCCAAGCCAGAGATTAGAGAGGTGCTACACATCTACTTGGCTATTTCAAAAGCATCGATCAGCTCAGTCTTGGTTTGGTTGTCCAACAGACCTAGTCTAATAGTTATTGACTACAAAGCATACTTCCAAGCCCACTTTGCATCTAGGGCTTAACTACATTTCTTGAACCAGGTGGGTCATTGACCAATGACTTTGTACATATGCAGTATCATCGGTTGAGACACTCGACCATAACTGCCAGGTCAAGTTGATGGTTTTTGACCCTACCCGATGGGAGGTTTTAAGTTGCCTAGTCCATTCAGCTACTTCTCTAGTTGAACAATCTCTATGGTTGATCACCATCGACCAGAGTACTCACTCCAGCACCAAATTATATTTCGGCCGAATTCAATATTTTGATAGGCAATGTGCCTTTAATTAATGGCGCATGCCGCCCTAGTACCACTTTTGCCACTAACTCTATCAGAAAGCGCGCCTCTATGGTACTATTCTCCTGAGAAAATAGGAGATAATGTCACCCAAAATAGTACTTGTGTGAGAAATAACCTATAGCTCCCAGGCAAGGACAAAAATCCTCTACACTTGATAAGGGCATCTTAGACATATCATCCACCTAAAGAAAACTGTAAATATCCCATTGCTAGCCACCCTTCAGGTATGCCATTTTTATTATACGTTCTTACTTTGCTACTCGATTCCGTTACTCGATCAATATTAACTTAAGCGTCAGAGTGCCTTAGCCGGGGGCACATCAGCTAGTCTCATATTTGCTAATGGTTACAGATCTCAACCCAAGAAAATATCATTAGTTGTATCATTCGATCTCTTTGGTCGAATTAATCCAAACACAACCTAATCCTGTAAAACAGCTTTCAACCTTATTAGATATCAAAATAATTTAAGATGAATTATGGGATAAAGATACAAGTCCTTGTAAGAAAAGTAGCCATTTGTGCAATAAAATCATGCCTAAAGATGTTGTACACTTGTATCAATTGCTACACTTGGAATCAGTTTTCAAGATGCTGTATCAGAATTTGGGTCAAGTTCTCAAAATAAATTGCTTCCATTGGAAATGAACTAGGTAGTAAGCCATATACCATTGGAAATCCACAGGTGTCTAGTTTCTAACGCAACAAACAATTCTAGAAAAGCATTTTTCTATACAGAGTTATGATGTATGGAATAACTGAATAATGCTAGATTATGTGTTGTTACAGCTACTTTTAGGAATATCAAAGGGCACTCAGGTTTAAATCAAATTTAATGATTTTTTTTCTCTTTGTTTCCTGATTATTGAATCCTTTATACTTTACTTTAATATTTGTCAGCTGAAACTATTAATTTGATCATATTCTAGGTTATGATGAGTGTATCTTATTTTGAGAGTCATTCTATGCTTGAAAGGTTGTTCCAAGCTTTATAAGGTCACCTCTTGGAATCGTTTCAACAAACTATTTTGAAAAATACAAATCATATTTTGAGTCTTGGGCTTATTCTAAAAAGAGAAATCTTCTTGGTGTTATTCTAAGCTCTTAGGTGGATTTCTAAAGTGAATAGTGTTGTTACACAATTTAAATGATGCATTATGGTTTCTCCTACTTCTCCACATGTTTCCAATATCAATTACAATTCATTCATCAATTATATTTTGAGTTTTTCTAATGGAATAATTTGAACAACTTATTTTATATTCCAATTTTGAGCTATTTAATGAAGCAAATTAACGTAGAAGAAAGTTTTACAAGGAAAACAAACACCTTCAAGTCAAAACTTCATCTATTAAAAGTAAAATCAAATATTTTCATCAAGATACACTTTTTCTTGAACAAATATATAAAAATATAAAATCAATAAGACACTCGAACAACAATCATCATATTTCCCCGACTCATTTGAACTCAAAATATTTCTCACAATGCAATGAAAAATCCCTTCCTACACAACCATCATATTTCTCCAACTCACTTGAACCCAAAATACATAGTTACATCTTTTCCACTATATTCTTAATATAAAAATATATAATCCGATTGTTATACCATTTAAAAACTTTCATATGATATATGATAATATAAAAGCTTCATACAACAATCAGGGAAAAAACTTAAATAAAAATATTAATAAAATTATTTTTTTAAAAACTTTCATATTTTTGATAATTTAATTTTTTTAATTTTGTTGTTAACTTTTTTTCAAATTTAAATTAAATATAACTCATATTTTTCACGAACTTTCCAAAGATCATTGTCAAATCATGTTCCCCCATAACATATTGTCTGCAAACATCTTATGCCCAAATCAAACCTTACTTGGTGTCACGGGTCGCTCATAGGAGAAGAATGACGATCGTGATTTGAAGGGGTGTTAGGAGCGACAAGGCATTGTTGGCTCACCTGATAAGGTGGAAACGGCCCATGAGCAGAGACTCTTACGAGGTGTGGATTGCAAAAATATTTTTATGGCATACTCTATGAGTTATGAGATGCTTCCCACCAAGTTTGAAGTCATTCCGTGTCCGTTTGGACACCGAACATTAAGGGTGACCGGAAGCAGTCTTTTTGCGCGCGGACAGCACAAAGATGCGTGGAGCAGAGCGGCTTGGAAAAGGAATTTTATGAAACTATTTTAGTGGGGTATTCCTTGGAGTGTAGGAAATGTTTCCACCAAGTTTCACCAGTAGACGGTTCCGTTTGGATAGAAAACAATGAAAACCTTTAGAATGCAGCAGTGCAGTGGCATTGTTGTGATTCTAGTG
This sequence comes from Jacaranda copaia, assembly GCA_014898725.1. Classification (NCBI taxonomy): domain Eukaryota; kingdom Viridiplantae; phylum Streptophyta; class Magnoliopsida; order Lamiales; family Bignoniaceae; genus Jacaranda; species Jacaranda copaia. The sequence continues at coordinate 204,883 of JACGDI010005313.1, read as the reverse complement.
TATTGCGAGGGAAATTCTTGTTCCATGGAGAATTGGCCAAGGTTGGAACTTGATAGAGTTAATGTAGAAGCCAAGAGCTATCCAACGGTTCAAGCGGAGAGTGATTTGGATCTCGGGAGACAGACTTTCAAAAATGTGTGCGTGCTCGGCATTTCAATGTCTACTATGGATACAACAGAAAAATTTTTTAAGCCTATTATAAGGGGTATAGGTGTACTTGAAGGGTGTTGGGACGGTGGGCATGCCACGATGGACAACCGGTTGGTCCTCCCCATGCTGTTTGGGCACTAAGCGGGCAACTCTTTGAAGGTGATGGGGAGCCTTCAAGGGCCGACTCTAAACATCTCATAGGAGTGTTTGGAGTTCCTGGACGGGTTGGGAACCGAACGGGTGGCTTGGAGCCAGGTGAGACTACATTGGGTCTGGAAGGGTGCCGAGAGGTTGTAAGGCGAAAACGCTTGTGCCTCGTGGGTTTCGAAAATTATGGGGCAACACCTCTGGCTGATTGAGTGATCGAGACGAACATCTAAATGTCTCGTGAACTAAATCGCTAAGCATGGGCTATGGGTTCTAGCCTTGTTGCGGGGGTCTGTTGGCTTAAGACATGTGGTCATGGGGCGACGCCGCATAGTGGGCTACCGAATCATGATGCTAGCGAGCGGGAAATCAAGTCCAATACTCCGTGCGAGACTTACATAAGATGATGGCACATCACATAAGCCTTAGACTTATACGTGGCCCTACTCAGGCAAGGCACAAACGAAGGGCACTACGGCATGGCCTAAGCGTTCCAAGTGAGTGATGAGCACGAGGATTGCGTTGTGGGGGCGCAAGCGACCCTCAATGCCGAGACGGAGCCATCGAGAGGTGCACGTAAGGGACTTAGATTGAGGACGTGAATAGGCTCCACACGTCGGACGCGAGCCTCCGATGATTGTGGGTATTTAGAATAGGTGAGTACGCCAGTACCGTGAGGCGTTCTAATACTTATGCTAGTAAGCTACTGGGCCGAAATGAGGGACAAGTCATGAGAAAGACTTAAGATGAACATTGGCGGATCGAAGATTGGGTGGAACCTGAGATGCCATCACGATCATTCCGCTGCTAGATAGAGTCCGTCTGTAACACTTGGGCACCCACAAAAAAAACATAATCTATGACAAAATCAAACATCAACCTTATTCAGGCACCCAGAAACAAAGCAAGAAAATTGACATAGAAGACAATAAGTAATAACAGACCCAGAAACAAAGCAAGAAAATTGACATAGAAGATAATAAGTAATAACAGATCAAACAGGAGTAAGAGTGTTGATGAGCTGGTACGCATCCTTAAACTGAAACTGTAATTTGCCCTTCTCGAAATTGTACTCTGTTGCAAAGTCAACCAGCACCTCAAAAACCTCATCGCAAAACCTGTAAACCATTATCTTACCAGGCACATGAAGCAACAATACTGAATCTTCTTCCCTCTCCCCTCTAATCATCCCAAGCAAACTGATATCTGAATAAATCTCATTGATATTAGCTTCATACTTGATAAACCAACGCCAGTCTTCTTTGTCCATCTGGGACACACACAAATAGTTCTTATCCGGTTGCAAAGAGAGCGTCACGCCGTGCATATGTTCATTTGATTCCATAAAATGGTTTGTCTTCGATCCTGGAGAACGATATCGGGGTATTTCCCTATTGGCCCCATAAAGGTCATATTCTTCCAGGCGGAAACAAAAAGAATATCCACGAGGTCTAATGAAATATATGCCATCGTTCCAGTAAATCCCATTTAAAAGATTACGTCGGCCTAAACTAGAAGTTTCAACCCCCTCTTTCCATGTATGGGTCTCAGAATCATATACTCGAACCCAGTGAGAATACTCGCTACTTCTTCTGAAGCAAAAGACCTTGTAAAACGGTAATTTTGAAGGATCAAACGCTAAAAAAAGTCCAGAAAAACCTTGATCACTCCGCAACAAATTCCTGTATTTCCTTGTGGTGGGGTTGAAAATAAAGTATTGTTTGCGGCCATACGGAGAATTTCTGCACTCCAGCAATAAAAGCCCATTACAAGATTGCAATATCTGTTGGTAGTCAAAAAATTGGAAACGGAAAGGGACTAACTTTTTCATGGTTGGATGACAAATGAAAAATTGTGATGTGAATATCGAACGTAGGAGGAATGAGGGTTGAGTTACGCGGCGGCGGCGGTGATGGAGTGTGTGGCGGTGAGAAAAGCGCCGGCCGAAGATAACAGAGCGCCAGCGTTTGCTAACCAATTGGAATCGAATAAGGGACTTCGCGGGCAAGAAGAGAAGGATTTCCATCAATAAATCCATATTGCGGCCTATTATAGCTGCCGATGATCTCCGGGACGATGACCGATTGCCACCCATGCATATATAATTCTATGTTAAAGACTGGCGTTCTTGTAAGCGCTCACACATGAGCCTATATATAAATACTAGTGAGTTTGAGGATTGAAGAGTGTGGTGTGTTTTGGAATGAGTAGCATTAGTGAAGATTAAACCTCAAACCTTTCAAGAATGCTTCAGCCTTGTTCAAGATTATGGAAATTAGAGATGAACCCGAATCTCAAAATTAGACGTTTAAACTTTCGAGGCCAAAAAAAAAATAGTTTGGAACTGCAGAGGTAGGGTATTACTCGAGTAAAGAAGCATGATATTATCACTCTTTTGAAAATCGGACCGAATCGGCTAATTTGACCAGTTTGATCGGTGATCGGAGGTCAGTCCAGTCCGATTGAGCCATAAAAATCGAGAATGGTCAAAATCGATCAAAATCAATTGAAAACCATTCAAAATCGAACCGGTTCCATCGGTTAAGCTTTTTTTTCTTTCTTTCTTTTTTTAAATTTTTATTTTTTTTTAAAAAAAGAAAAGAGTAAATTATGTTGAAGATAATGATTAAAAATTTTGGACATGTAATTTTTTGAAACATAAATTTATTTTTTTGAAATTTAATAAAGTGGTAGTTATATACGAATGTTTATATTTAATTTATTATTTTATTTTATTTAATATCTCTGAAATTATATCAAATATTTAGCATAGAAGAATTTATTTTTATTTGAGTTGAAATATGAAATGAATGATTATTTAAATTAATGTGAAATATTATTTTTTATTTATTTATGTTGATTAATTTTTAAACATTATTATTTTCTAAAAAATGTACTTCAAAATAAGTAAGTTAAATTTTTTTTCAAATAATATTCTTTCTATATCAATTGAAAGTTTTATTTTTTAGTAATATTAAAATATTATATATTTAAAAAATTAAATATAATTATTGCGTCATTATGACATCATACCGATTCGACCACTGGTTGAACCTGTTGAACCAGTAACCAGTAATGTTACCGGTTCATTGTCCGGTTCGATTTTAAAAACATTGGATATTCTCGATAATGTGGACGTAAAGAGGCACAAATACAATTGAGGATTGTACAAGCAGATGAATTGAGAGCGGATTTGTTGGGGTTGTGATGTTATGTGTATTTACCTATATATACTCACTTTGAATTCTTTATTATATTCTTTATTTTATCTTTTCTTTCAATTTGTTGAATTTATGTCAAATATCTCTAATTCTTAATTAATTATTTTTATAAAAAAAATTTAATACACATTATATATTCATATAATGAAATAAAAGATAGAATATGAAATGAAATAGATATTTAAACCAATAAATACCTTGTGTTTCAAAGAGTGTCTCCATTAAACTTCACATATTTGTATCTGATTTATATTGGCTAGTTAGTGGAATTTGGAGTTCTTTTTTCTAGCGTAATACGTGAAAGTTGAAGCACCTAACGAAGCTCGCCTAGAGTTTCTCAATTCCTCATAATTATAGAGGAAAACAAAGGACATACTAGGGGCTTTCTACGGTTCGATTAGAGTCGTGTCTACCAAATTAATTTAAATTATTAATTATGTAAAATTAAATCACAGTTGTACAATAGGTATGAACCAAATTTAATTTAAAGGATGAATTTAACTCTAGTACTTTATTGAACTGAAACGTGTCAAACTACTATAAAATATAAGGATATCACTATCTCAAGTGGTGAAACCTTTATAATTATTATAAATTTATTATTTAAAAATAATATATACAAAATGTGTACTTTTTTCTATATAAAAGTACAAGGGTGTCCCTACTTGAAGTAGCGACACCTTTGTATATATTGAAAAATTATTATTTATAAATGTAATATTCATTATTTATAATATATATATAGATAAAGTTATTAAGGAGTAGGTTTATTTATAATATATATTATACGTATACACGCATACACAATGGAGGGTCAGCAAGAGTTTGGGGACGCAAGATTAATGGTGGGATTTCTTTATTACTTTTGAAGGTGTTTGGCGACACCTTCCTTTTTTCGTTTTTTTTAACAATATTTATTTTGTTTATATTTTTATTTTATGTTTTTAAGTAACTTTTGAAAAGTTTGGAATTCAGTCCAACTTTAAAAAATTATATTTTTAATTTTATAATTTTTAATTTTATAATTAATTTTTAAAAATTCAAAAATATAATTAAATTTCAAAAAGAAAAGGTATCGTTATTTGGAATAGCAACACCTTAATTCTTAAATATATATAAATCATGTATGTATATGTATATATATTATATATTTTGTTCTACTTTATTTACTTGTAGATTTACGATGATTTCTAAATTGATCAAAATAAATATCTATTACTTAATTTTTAAAATGAGATAATATAGTCATTACATTTATTTATGTATTATCAACGTCATAAAAACAATTACAACAAATAACAAATGACAAGATCTCATTGATCAGGATCCATCCAGTAGATAACGATCCTACCGGATCATAGAAAACCCTGACATACTGCCAAATGTCCTCTAACCTCGGAACTTCCTTAAATAAAAATATTCCACCCACCAACTATCCTCTAACCTCGAAGGAAAATTAAGAAAATAAAATTCAAAGCACAATTAATTGTATAAAAAATCCAAGCTCATGAGTTCATAGCAATGATATTGGCAGTATATAAATGTTTGGTTTAAAGATTTTGATGAGATAAAAAAAATTATTAAGAAAACTAATAGAATTAAAGAAATATAAAATATTAAAATTATTTGATTGTTCAAAGACAATGAAGAAAAAAATAACAAGAAGAAATGTGATGAATGTGTTGAAGAAAAAAAAAAAGAGATTAAACAAAGCTTTCCCTCATTTTCTTCATCATTTTATAAGGAAAAATCATTTCATCAAAAACACAATGTGTGTTCCCAAGTTTTCTTTCTTTTTCTTTTTACACTATTTTCCTTATGCTGGAAATTGGTCTTCTTTGACCAAATTTTTAAGAATGCTCAAAGGATTAATTTCTAAAAAATTGGTGTTTGTTGTAAACTAAGCCGTGGGTAGATGACGATCATATGATTAATTGGCCAAAACTAATTTTGAGTGAATGAGAAATTAATGGTCAAGTAAGCTATTTAAAGGTTGACTAAGAAGACTAAAATGAGCCAAAAGAATAGGAGGAATGAAACTTCATCCCACATTAAAAAATGAGTACAATGTGGTCTTGAATATATGTCTCAATGGTGGAGGTAAGGGATGGGACCATTGGCGGTACTACAAGTGTTTAAAGTGGAGAGGACCTACATGGTAGTGAATTAAATCCAACCCACACACACGCCTAGCGCCACCCACCCGTTCGGCTAGGCTTGGCTAGGAGTGTTGTGGTCGTAGGCTTTGGCTTTGGTTAAATTGGGCCTTCAGTCCAATGTTAGCTTTTTGGACTAAATCTAGCCCAGCAAAGAAATAACCTTCAAGCTCCTGAAATTAATTTCAACTTATCCAGAAAATTAGTAGAATTAATTTCAGCTTATCTAAATCCTCCGATGAATGTACTTGGACTCTATGAATTTCCAGCAAATGAATATAGACGATGTCCTCCCAACTTTCAGCATTAATGGTGGCTACTTTGAAAAATTACAAGAATATTGATTACCACCTTTTCAGCTGCTATCTTGGCACTATCAATCCCAATTCTACATATGATAGAACATACAACATAATAGTCATACAATAGACTACATAATTCTCATCATAGTCCTGAGAGTTCAGTACGCTTGAAGTTCAAGAGATCAAACGGTTTATAGTGTTGTTACCATCTAAATTAGTCATTGTATCTAGAGAGACAATAGCTGTGTTCTGTTAGCACTAATGCGGGGCTAATTCATTTTAAAGACAGAGAGCTCCACTCTAGCCTTGACTTCTTGATTCTTACTGATCACAGAAATTTCCACAAACCACAACAATAATTTTAAGACGAGTTATTCAATTTCTGTGATTATGGCATCAAACCGATTAGTTACTATTCCACTGATCACTATTGATGCTCAAGTCACTGCACCAGTTCCTGCTCATAAAGAAATGCCAGAAAAATTACTCGAACTAATTTTGAGAGGTGGCAGCAAAAAATGTTGTTTTACATAACGACTTCGAACCTTATCAGATTTCTAAAAGAGAACGCACCTGCCGCACTTAAAGATCACATTGATGTCCAAACACAAGTAGCTGTGGATGCCTGAAACCAAAGCGAATTTTTGTGTTGGAACTACATTCTAAATAGACTAGATGACTCGCTATACAATGTTTACAGTGAAAGACCTGTGGGACTCACTTGATAAGAAATATTAGGCATAAATGCCAATTTGAAGAAATTTGTGGTGGCCAAATTTCTAGACTATAAGATGGTGGATTTCAAATCCATCATGAGCCAAGTCCAAGAATTGTAAATTATTCTACACAAAATTCATGCTAAAGATATGATTTTGAGTGAATCCTTTCAAGTAGCCACAATCATTGAAAAGTTACCTCCATCTTGGAAGGATTTTAGGGACTATCTCAAACACAAAAGAAAAGAGATGGGTCTGAAAAATTTGATTGTTCAGTTGAGAATAGAAGAGGACAATCGGATGCTGCTATGAAGACAAGTGAAATGAAAATTGAGACTAAAGCCAACTTGGTTGAATCAAGTGAGAAAAGGAAGCGTCAAGGGATCGGTCAAAATGGCAAAGATAAGAAACTTATAAGGTTTCAAGAAAATTGTTATAGCTGTGGAAAGTCAAACCACAAGGCCAAAGATTGTCGACTTCCTAAGAGAAACAAATCAAATCAAGCCCATATGACTGAGGAAAGGTCCGTACCATTAGACTAACCTAAACTAAACCTCTCGATATTGGTTTTTGAAGCTAACATTGTTAATACTCCAACAAAGTGGTGGTTTGACACTAAAGCCACTCGGCATATTCATTCTAAAAAAAATATGTTTTCAACCTACACTCCTATTACTGGAAAGAAACTACATATAGATAATTCGACAAATTTGATATTATTGATATGGGCAATGTTGCTCTAATGATGACTTCTTGCAAAGAGCTAATGCTGAATGAAGTTCTTCATGTGCTAGACATACGCAAGAACTTAGTGTCAGGGTCTTTGCTAGTGAAAAATGGTTTTAAACTTGTATTTGAGTTTGATGAATTTGTGCTTTCTACGAATAACATGTTCTTGGTAGAGGCTACATGCAGAAAGGGCTATTCAAATTTGATGGAAAGACCATACTCAACCTTGTTTAAGTGAATAGAAATGATGTCTCTAGTTCTACTTTCTTGATTAAGTGTTGTTATTAAACTACGCTATGTTAATTTCAACACTTTCCGTCGAACATATAGGGGGAAGCTATCCTTTTAGCTAAACACATTCTAAACCAAACACCCCACAAAGGGAAATATGAAACCTTTTGTGAATAGGTCACAAACTTTCTTGCAAATATATGCAAATGTGGGTGCTTGGCTACGGCAGAAGTACCTAAGTCAAAATAGCGTGAATAATGGTAAATCTCATCATATCAGATGATGACACAATTCCATAAGGCAATTGATCTTAAATGGGGTAATTTCACTAAACTGTGAGAATTTAGCGGATCCGTTAACAAAAGGGCTACCAAGAGATCAAGTAAATGCTTGTCAAGAGAAATGGGATTAAAACCCATAAGTGTAAGAACTGACATAGTGGATACCCAACCACGATGATTGTAGATCCCAAGAACTTGGTTTAATAGGACAACTAAGTTATGAAAGTTCATATGTGAGCAATTCAACCTATTTCTATGACATGGAAGTACTGTCTGTTGAGTGGGTACAAGGTTGAGTCTCGACTCTTAATGATTCCCTAAGCTAAAATAGAAAAGTATGGCAAGATAGGTTTTGTGGGAGACCAACCATGTAAGTGTGAAAATGGGCCACTTTATTGTAAACACTTATGAATTCAAAATCGGTGTCCATGGTTAAAACAGACACAATTGAAAAGAACTAAAAAGTATAAGGATAGCTGTTATATGAGTACTATTGTCTTGGCTTACACCAACAGCTAAATAGTTCAAGGCATCATGTTCACTAATTAGTTAATTAAGCACGATAGCGCGTCACTAAGGAAGGTTCCAAGCCACAAGCTACCTATCTTGATATAATAGTTGTTCGTCTGAACCCTCTTATGTCTGTATATGCATATGCATCATCAGTTTCATTAATTTCCATTCATATGGGGGATTGTTGGAAATTGGTTTTCTTTGACCAAATTTTTAAGTATGCTCAAAGGATTAATTTCTAAGAAATTGGTGATCGTCGTAAACTACGCCACAGGTAGATGACGATAATATAATTAATTGGTCAAAACCAATTTCGAGCGAATGAGAAATTAATGGTCAAGTGAGCTACTTAAAGGTTGACCAAGAAGACTAAAATAAGCCAAATGAATGGGAGGAATGAAACCCCACCCCCACATTAAAAAATAAGTACAATGAACATATGTCTCAAGTGTGGAGACAAGGGATAGGCCCTTTAGGAGTAGCACAAGTTTTGAAGGGGAGAGGATCTACATGGCAGTGGCTTCAATCCAACCCACACGCACACGCATCGCCACTGCCAGCACTACCTGCCTGTCCAATTGGGCCTAGCTTGGCATCGCATGGTCATAAGCTTGGGCTTTGATTTAATTGGGCCTTTAGTCTAATTTTAAATTTTTAGACAAAATCTAGCCCAACAAAGAAATAACCTTCAAAATTTTGAAATTAATTTCAGCTTTTCCAAAAACTTAGTGGAATTAATTTTAGCTTATCTAAATCCTCTAACAGATATACTTGGATTGCATGAATTTCTAACCAATGAATCTGGATTGCGTCTTTCCAACTTTCTGCATTAATGGTGGCTACTTTGGAAATTCGTAGCAACATTGATGGCCACCTTTTTGATTGCTACCTGGGGACTATAAGATACTGGTCCTAGTTCTACATATGATAGAACATACAACACAATAGTCATACAGTGGACTACAACATTCACATCATAGTCCCAAGAGTTTAATACGCTTGAAGTTCTAGAGATCTGATAATTTGTAGTGCTACTACCATTTGAATTAGTCACTGTATCCTTAGAGATGATAGTTGTGTTCCATTAGCACTAATGCAGAACTAATCATTTTAAAGGTAGAGAACTCCACTCTCGTCTCAACTACTTAATTCTTGCCGATCATAGAAATTTCCACACACCACAACAAAACCTTACTAGTCAAACAATTAAAAATATTATTTTCTTTTTTTCTTCCCCATCAAAATCTTTCAACTAAATATAGTGTAAGAATTTGTCATATGATAATGAAAGTAAATATATTTTTCCACTCATAAAAGGAAGCATGGCGAACTCATATTTCACATTCTTTCTTGGGTAACTTGAGCAAAGATCATTCTTGATGTTATTTCCTTAGCCACCAAAAAGAACTAGTTACAAAAGTTTATAACTTTTTCATTTATTTTATATCCCAACTAGATCTTTTATATTACAATCATAAGATGGACATGCATAACTCTCATTCATACAAATATGAAGTTTGGAATTGTCAATAGATATTTAAAAATTTGATTACACATCTATACTCATTTATATTGATACAATCTCAACCTTTTATTTCTCTTCTCCTTCTTGTCTTTTTTCCGCCTAACCTAAATTATTTATACACTTAACTTGACAATCGCACAAACTTCTTTGAAATATTCACAAACATTCCTATTGTTATTAAAGAACTTATTTAGGTTATAAAGACTTTTATCTATCTTGACCTCTAAAACGAACAATAAAATCCAAAAAGATGAACCAAAATATTATCTAAGCTAAAGCAAAATGCTAAGTAGTCCCAAACACAAAATAGAAACTAAAAATACCTATCTATGATTCTTACCCTAGGAAAAACCTATATATTCTTATGGAGCAGCATCAGTAGGATCCTCTATCATTACTTGCCCGCCAATCTTAGTCGCCTCTCCAAGGTTTCCAATTAAAAGGTTAAATAGAATAGTAGAGTCTAACATCAACACATCCTCAACTTGGTAATGCTCAACCTCACTTAAAATATGATGACAGCCGTGAACGGTGTACTTATAGGTCAATCACTAATGCCTCTACTTCAACTACCTCCAAGAATACGTCAAAGCCTTTGAATTCTTTAGCAGTTTCCTCGCTAGTCGCACTAAGGAGCATATTCCTACTAAAATACTTCAAAAACTTCTTGCCTATCTTCACATCTTTTGCATATCACGCCTTCAATAGATCATGTTCCCTCAACAGTTTTGTGCACTTTTCTTCCTTTTGACCAAGCTACTGAGCTAATTCAGCATCTTCTTCCTTAAGTTCTGCTATTATCGTCATTGCTCCTTTCACTAAATGATTCTTTTGGGTAACTAATTTCCAAGCCTGCACTCGAATAGTATAAGACATAATGATCAAACACCATGCATGACTGTAAAAATAAATAAATAAATAATAAATAATAAAAAAATGTGTAGAATAAACTAAGTGATAAGATAAATGCTTATCTGCGGAATTTTTCGTAATTACACTCACTCACCATGCATCATATGATGTCAATACTAAAGGTAGACTCGTCCACATCCTAATGAGAATCATCACTATAACTCCAGTGCAAACCATTGGAAAAAGCCCCTTAACCTTATCGGCATGAAAAAGACACGCAGACTGCAGACAAGTACCTTTAGTGGCTGGTCTGTGCAAGTGGTTTCTGGCTGGCGCAAAAATCACCATCTTAAGCTCCTTGCTTACATTAGCCCAGCATGCTTCCTAGGGCAGTAGAGCATGCAACTTACTTGAACATTCTTCTAAAGTGGATCATCGCTAAATCAATCTCTTTTCTTGCTGAAAGACAAGGAGCACAAAAATAAATAAAAGTACTAATGAGAATGTGAATGAAAAATAACTCAAACATATGCATAAAAATTCAATCAAAGAAAAAATGTACTATGTACCTACCGAAATATGTAAGTGATGTCTAACAGATGCTCGAATAACTCTGCCTCCTCAAAACTCCAACAAAGGTCACAATGTACTTGATTTAGATGATTCAAAGAAGGAGAACTACTCTAATTATGAAGGATCCCCCAACATTCATCACAAACAAAAAAGAACATCTCATTTCAAGATCCTCTTAAAAAAGGCAACCCACTCTAAAACTTACTATTAGATTCGAGAAAGATATATAAAAAAAAGGATCATTAGGTACCTTACGAACCTCAAATAAAAAGGAAAAACTATCTAAGGAAACTAGTAGACCCCAGTCAGTCAGGTGTTGTCGAAATCCAGCAAAGTATTCAAAAAATTTAGGCATGAACTGACTTAGACATACTCTATAGCTCCTCACTACATCTATTAATAAAGGATCTAAGAGTAGAAAAAATTCATATGAGAAATAACTACTGAATAAGGTGAAGTATCCTCAAGGAGGTAACACTATGTTGTCACCTGACGAAGGAAGAGAAACTCAAATTCCTTGTAGACGCATACTTAATATTTCAAAATAACTCTATAGGCATTAGTGAATATCTAATCCTCGTGACTTGAGCGAAACTATTATCAACAATAGGAGTGTCTTCTGGCTTCTTATCAGAAAAACCCTCTACTCCAAGCCAGGAATTAGACTCAGACAAAAAAGGAGCTGTTGCATGATACGCTGACTCCTGAACCTTTGAGATTCGCATTCATTCACTAATACTTATCAAGCAATGCGCCCAATGAAGGGCTCACAAACTTATAATACGTCGCACCACTACGAGAGAGATAACCCCTGCAAATACAACAAGACTAGAAGGACTATGCCAATCGGTGCTCTGTCGCGGTAGAGAAAGACAACAGACTGACTAAAACAAGGGCCCTGTGGGCACCTAGAGACAACAGCCCATTACGACCATCTTAGACAGTCATCTCGCAGAGGTCAACTCTTGGTGCCCAAGACAAGCATAACTACTGAGAGCCAAATGGGAACCCAACACAAGCATCACTAGCACCCAATCGAGCTTGTCCTTGCAAGCCACCTGAGGTCCCATGGCAGCATGATGGCATCCTTGTTACCATTGCCTCCCTCCGCTTGATTGACCTTTGATTCCATTATAGGACTTGACTCAGAATGGATCTTGCTTTTAGATATGGTTGATCAATAAGACTCAGAAACTTTTTTACTGACTCTATGGAGTTGGTAAAAATTTATGAAAGAAATAAGGTGAAAACATGAAAAAACAAGGAAAAAGGATTAATCATGGGAGAAGTTACCTTAGGGACTCATCTTAGTTATCCTCATAAAGACTTCCTTCTTTCTGAATCTTCAACTTGGACAAGTTTTTGCTAAGTTCTTGGGTGATGAAGCACCTTCTTGAAGACTTTGAGATATACTCAATAGCAACTAAGACAAAAGTTTAAAAATTTGCACTAAGTCCATAAAGATGGATACAAAAACTATAATGGGCATCAAGACTAAAAACTATAAATATCAAGTCTCAAAGAGAATTTGAGCATAAGAAACCATTCGTAAAAAATCTCAAAGTTAGAGAACTTGTGAGAAAAAAAGATATCTCTGAAACGAACCAACACATTATTGATTTTTAGAAAGATCCTCGCAACATAATTCCAAGCAGCATCAAACTAATAGTTGAACTTAAAGCACATCATAAATATAAGAGATTACTTCCCCAAACTTCAATAATCTCTAAATTTTCTTCTTATTATTAAAATTTCCAACTAGAAAAGCTTTTGTTTTTCACTAGTTAATAATATAACAAGAACTTGACTCATTCTCAAATATTTGAAGTAAATTTCTTCTAGGCTACATAATATATTATTGATATAGTTAAAATTTCCAAAAGTTTGATGAATACTTGAAATATATAGTCAATGACATCAATTTTTACATTTTTCAGTATATATTTATTTGCACATTTTTCAATATTAACGTCATTTGCATTTATTTATGCATTTTTATTTAATAAGAATTTACAAAAGAACAGTTTTGGTATACATAATATTTGATAGGAATAATGCTAGATTAATAAAAGTTTTGTTGAAATTAAGAATCGTATTAAATTTTGTATAAATTTTTTGTTTAATGAAATATTGATATGTGTAATATATTAAATTAAGTGTTAAAAATTAATTGTTATTTTACAATAACAATTAACTTGCATAGTATGTCGAATATTATTTGATAAATTTTTAAAAAAAACACAAGACTAACTGCTTTATCAAAAAAAAAAAAAAGCATCTCAATGGTGAGCATGAGAATAATTTTATGAATTATTTCAAAATTCTATAGACCAATAAATATTTTCCAATTCATTTAAATTCTTCATTATTCATCCATCAATACACCAAAAATTTTTAGTTCTTAATTTTGTATTCCATTTTTCATCTTTTCAAACATTATACTTTCATTGCTTTATTTGAGTTTCCTTATATTTATTGAGTTGATTTTTGTTAAAAAAAATATAAATATTTTTATATTGTGCCATTACAAATATGAGTGACAATGTTGCGATGGATATTTTTTTTTATTTTGATATTCATATATTATGATAAATTATATTTTTTAATGTAATTAGTTTGATTTGTGCCTAGCACGACACTGATAATGATAAATGAAAAGTCCAAAATACCATAACAAAATCAAACATTAACCTTAATTACCCATGCACCCAAAAACAAAGGGCTTGTTCTCTTATGTTTTGGGAAAAAATTTTCAACTTCCAAAATAATTTTAAAATGCAGGCAGATTGTCCAATATTTCTTCTAAAACATTTTAATTTTATATCCAAAAAATTCTTCACAATTCACTCTAAAAATCCTACACCTTGAAAATCACACTTACTCTTTATTTTTTCGCTCCATCTTTCATATCACTCATTCATTTATTACTCTATCACTTCGCTCAAACACACACCACTACAAGAAAAATTGCATTTAGTGGCATTAAAAAGTGCAATTTAAATAGTATTTAGTGACAATTTTATATTTAATGAAATTTTTTAAAAGTGTCACTTATAGCGGTGTAGCTAAAGGTATAAATGTCATTAATTTACCTCTATTATGACATTAATAAAATACAAGAAAAATATATTAGATGGCACATTAAAATATCACAAAAAATACATTACATAACATGACAAAGTGCCATTAAAGAAAATTTTGAATGGCATGCCAATATGCCACTAAAAATATATATAGTGACATATTAAAACACCATCGAAATTTCTTTAAATGATAAGATAATACACTACAAAAAGTATAATAAATGACATGTTAAAATATAAAAAAAAAATTAAATGACATGCTAACATGCCATAAAAAATGCATATAGTGATGTTAAATTATGAGTTATGCTTTTCTCCTTTTTTTTAGAAAAAAAAATAGTATTGCTAGTTATGTTGATAATTTAAATAAAATTATATTTTTATAACATTTATTAATTAATTACTACTAAATAACACAATATTGTAAAATAGCATTATATTAATGCTTCTAAATAACTTACAGTATTTTTTATAAATAAGACCATAAATAAATATGAGTAGCTTTTTTTAAAAAAATTAGTAGCACTACTTAAATGCCTTGCAAATATATTTATTTTGGCATTTTCAATCAAATATCATTATCTTTTTTGTTACTTATTAATCAAATGCCACTAAATATTATGTTACTGTGATATTTTTCAACAGTTATCATTATATTACTCTGATGTGCCATTACACTATCGAATGTGACTAAAGTTAGTGCCATAAATATTTTGTGGTATTTTGTTTAGATGCCACCATAAATAAATATGGGTGACATGTTTTTAAGAAAAATTAGTGGCACTAGTTAAATGCCTTTAAATTATATTTTTGTTAGTATTTTTATCAAATGCCATAATTTTATATGTTATTTAATATTCAAATACCACTAAATATTTTATTAAATGCCACCAAATATTAAATTATAGTGGCATTCTTTATAACTATCACCATAATATCTTTTTGTCATTATATTATAAAATATCATCAAATTAATGCCACTAAATGTGAATTTTCTTGTAGTGCACACACATTTAAATATGTGAAAATATTAAAATTTTACTACTTAAAAAATTCTAAAACTTAAGTTTATAGATTTAATTAAATTGATTGTCAAAAAAAATTTTAATTAATAAATAACTCATTTACTAAATACCGTATTAAATTTTGTTTCATATTTCACATATAATTAAATATTACATTTATTTGTCTAATAAATAAAGATGATTTAGTTTCATATAATATAATTATGTTTCATATTTCACATATAATTAAATATTACATTTATTTATCTAATAAATAAAGATGATTTAGTTTCCTATAATATAAATCTATATTTGTTTTATTTAATGAATCAATATTAAGTTTTATATATATTTCATATTATTGAAATAAATAACTAAATTTTATTTATACATAAATAATAAATAATTAAATGATTATAGTTCAACTAATAAACAATAATTAACTTATAATTAATGTACAATAATTTTTTTATATAAACCAATATCAACAATTATGATATAATTATGATATTAGCCCAATTGTTATAATTAAGATATAATTATAATTTCATAAATAATTAAATTTATCAATGAATATTTTCATCCAAATAATACATCATTTGCTAATATTAAATTTATAAAAATATACATTTCAAAATAAAACACCAATTGAATTAATTACACATCATTTTATTACAACAACATATCAATCATTACATATGCACACATCATTCAATTATAAATATATATAAGTACTCACCCTACAAACCCAACAAAAATAATAAAGTTTATCTCCTCTTTTTACAGGGTCGTTCACTACCCAATCACCAACAATGAGACTAAGTATAAAGCCCTTCTCGCAAGAATGAGGATGGCAGCAGACCATGAAGTCAAACACCTGGTAGCAATTACAGATGCTCAGCTGGTTGCAGAACAAGTCAAGGAAAACTTTGAGGCCAAGGACTCGACCATGAGCTAGTACTTGTCCAAGGTCAAAAAACTACAACAATCATTCAAAAAATTCACCCTCAGCCAAGTACCCCAAACAAAGAACAAGTGTGCAGATGATTTGTCCAAATTCGCCAGCTCGACCAGAGAGACAAGAGACAGAACAATAACATTTCTGTTAACAAGCAAACCATCGAGAGGCATTCTCAAACAAAATTTTGTGGGGAACTACGAAGAGGCAGTTCTTTCTTGGTAAGATGCAATAAAACTTTACTTGAGTTAAAGCATAGTTCTTGACAACAAGAATGAGGCATGCAAGCTCAGAGATCAACCAGCCAAATTCACCCTCGACGAGCACAGTCAACTTTACAATAATCAATCTCCAAACTACCCCTAAGGTGCTTGGATCCAGACCAAGCTCACGAGGTCTTACAAGATATCCATGCAGATATTTATGGGAACCACTCTAGAGGAAGATCTCTTACTCATAAGATTATCAAATATGGGTACTTTTGGCCCATGTTATTGAAAGATGCCATCAACTTCACCTGAAAGTGCCCATCCTGCCAAGTTCACTCAAACATACCGCACCAACCCACTGTGTCTATGGTAAACATTTAGCTCGCTTGGCCATTTGACCAGTGGGGGATTAACATAGTAGGCTCCATGCCAAAGACTATAAGTCAGAGGAAATTTATCATTATTGCAGTCGAGTATTTCACTAAATGTGTTGAGGTGAAAGCAGTTCCAAAAATAACCGATGCGGCCATCAAGAGCTTTATTTAGAAGATCATTATTTGCCGCTTTGGTCTCCCCAAGGTCCTCATTTTGGATAATGGAACACAATTTTAGAGTAAAAGCATAAGAAATTGATGCAAAACTTTGGGGATCCGTCAGCATTTCACTTTAATCGAGAACCTACAGGTCAATGGCTAAACGAAAGTAATGAACAAGACAGTTCTTGATCACCTCAAAGCCCGACAAGAAGAAACTGGATCAATTTAGACAAACAACCTCTCAAGAGTACTATAGGCATACAAAACCACCCATCGTACAACCACAGGTCATAGCCCTTTATAGCTTAGTTTATGGTTCTGAAGCGGTTATACCCTCCAAATTGATATAACATACAGCTTGAGTGATCTATTTCAATCTGATCACAAACAAATCTAAAAGGAAACTCAACTTGGAGATCATCAACGAGTTACAATTAGAAGCTAACAATGCCATGCAGTGATACAAATCAAAGATGGTAGAGAATTACAACAAATAAATCCAACCACGCAGTTTCAAGGTTGGGGACCTCGTTCTCAAGAAAGTGGAAATGTCCAAGAACATTGGCAAGCTTGACCTAAAGTAGTAGAGACCCTCTACTGTTGTCAAGGTGTCAAAGCACAATACGTATTGACAAGCGAACATCAATGGTAACGAGCTTTCGCGCCCATAGATTGCCACTAACTTGAAGAAATTTTATGTATAGAAAGCTTTGTAATAGCCATTATATTATTTGATATAAATGAAGTTTCCAGCAATTTTGCTATCATTCACTTGTAATTCTATAATGGCCCCCTCTCCAATAATTCAAAACATGTAATCAGCCCCGTAGTCAACCTAAGAAGTAGCTTCAAACTGCTCAACCAAGGCTTTAGCCCAAAGTTTACAGTTGACTCCATAGTTAACCCAAGAATTAGCTTCAAGCTACCAAACCAAGGCTTTTTAGCCTAAAGTTTACCTTCGACCCCGTAGTCGATCCAAGTAGTAGCCTCAAATCGGCAAATTAAGGCTTTTCAGCCCCAAGTTTACTGTCAACCCCGTAGTCGACCCAAGCAGCGACTTCGAGCCTCCAAACTAAGGCTCTTTGGCCCAAAAATTATAATCAACCCCATAGTCAACCAAAACAAAGAAGCAAAGGCGTAGAATTGAGGTTTTTCACCATGACATTCACAGTCGACCAAAATATTCATGCGCTTTAAACTAATGAACTAAGCAAAAAACTCCACCCTAGGATTGAGGAAAACATCATCACAATGTGATTAACCTTTCTAAATTGATCAAACACTAGGGCACTTTATTGTAACTGTTTATGATCCTTGTTCCATTAGCAACAAAAGTAAAATTTGACCCCATTGTCGAAAATAAGTATTAAATGAACGTAATCATTTCGACAAAAGTGCTCATTTTCGTGTAATGGCAACAACTTAAATTGACCCTAATATTGATCAATTTTATTTTTATATTCATCAATTCAAATCGACCATGAATCCTCTTATTAAAGTTATGTTACTCATGATCAAAATCAATGTTTGTTAACAATTCATATTCAACAAGAACAAAAACTTCAAAATAAAGTAAACAGTGAAGCATATTGAAGAGAAAGAGCGAGTTCTCATTAAGTTTAAAAAATTTGAGCACAAAATTGATCTACAAAAATAAAATAAAAATACAAAATATACTGCACAAGGCCAAAAGCATTACTATGCTAACAGTTTCAAGGGTTGCTTGACCCCTCTTCTTTGACAAGCGCTGGGCTCCTTTCTTCTTGCCCTAAAGGTCAAGATGGACCTACTTCATCGACTAGAAATGGATGCGCACCAGGAGAGAAGTAATCTACCACCTAGATCTTGTCATCCCTGATATCAAAGGTAAAATCATTGGTAAAGTCGAATTTTGTGGTCATCGCTTCCATCCTCGCTCAATAGGTGGGGATAGTGATAGAAACAGCGGAGGACTCCTCAATCCGAGCAGCTTCACTATGGTGAGCCCCTGTAGCAGGAGTTTCTTTCAATGGATACATGCGCAACTGCTCGTCGAGGGTATAGTTTAGGTGCCTTTTGTTCTCTTCGCTAAAATTGTATCCCAAGAACTCGAGCTGTTTAACAACCTTGTCAAATACATCTTTGGTGTCATCTAGGGAAAAAATGATGCTAGCATCCATGAAGGCTTCAGTTAGCATAAACTACTGCACAGCCTCATGTTAAACATCCGACAGCACCCGATTGAACTCCGTTTAGCAAATTGCAATACTGACTCATACCCTTGAGCTTAACCATGATCAAAATGAGACATTGAAACCACTTGGGTCTTTTTTAGCAACTCATTAGCAGCGCTCCTCTTCTGCACAATAGAAAGCAACTCGGCATCCCTTGCCTCGAGCTACATGTCCCTTTCTTCAAGTATTTTTGTGAGGTGCTCGACCTTTGCTTTGGCAAACTTGAGCTCTACCTTGATCATCTCAACTTTTCTCTGACCCTCTCATATTTGGTTGATCTGGTCAAGGGCGAATTCCAACCTCCAAAATAGGTGATAGCCTAACTACCCAACTTGCAAAAATAACTCTCACATTAACACAAAAATAGTATAAAGTTGCCCATAATAAATTTAGCTCAACCAGAGTCTTATCATATTTGCATAGTAGGCCAATGATTTCAGTACAACACCTTGGCTCTTCTCCATCATCTAGCTTTAGTCGAAGGAGAAAAGGCTAGCTATCAGAACTTTCATCGATAGGGCAGTAGTTTCCCCGCTGCCATCATCAATATTGAGCTATCCACCACAAGCTTAGTTCCAAATTGGTGCAAGGGCAACTTAACCAAGTTGAAGAGTTCCTCATCACTTTGACACCTAAAGAGGTTGAAGCCATTGGCCACCCTGGCCTTTCTTTTACCTTTGTTGCTCGTGACTCTCTTCGCAGTTGATCTAGCCTAGGCAACAATGTGCCTCTTCACGAGTCCCCATAGCCCCCCAACGATTGCGTCTCTCATGGTCCTTTTAATGCTAGCAAGGGCTGCGACACACTGGAGATATTGTCTCTTCCCGATCTACATAAGCAAAAATATCAATCAACTAGAAAGATGCACAAACAAAATAATTAAGAGAGCAATGCCTAAGCATCTACCTAATTGAGTATCTACGGGCAGGTCGAGCTCAACAAGCAATAAGTTTACCAACACGAGGTTCCTCTTCTCAATATTATAGGTTGCCTCTATCTAGCTAAACTCAACTAGGTCCCGCACAAAGGTATTCTGCCAAAAAGGGGTTTGGTTCCCTGGCATTTTGATATATCCCCACATTAAACCCCTCAAGATACCAAAGCCTACCCTACCAGGAGCCCGAACGTAAAAAAATTTAGTTTTCCATTTTTGACCAAAAGATAAAGCTAGAATTACAAAGACTTTTTTATGAAGGTGGGCGGTCAAATAATAAATGCCTGACTCCTCGGTGCTCTTTGACTTACGGAACTTGGGGAGGTGAAAAAGGCTACTAAAGTTAGCAAAAGTTAGGGGCTCATTAAAGGCATGCATCAAAATAATGAAAGTGTTTATCATTGAAAAGCGGAGAAGCTAAGTAATACAAACCTGTAGACCCCGCAATAGGTCGACTATAGGTGCGACTAAGGAAAATCTAAGCCCACACCTAAGGCTATCCTCAAATATTGCAATGTAGGTATCGGGTAGTTGATGTATACTACCCTCAGGCATCGAGACAATAAGTTCATAATTTTGGGGAATATGGTACACATCCCTAAAGGCATTCAAGCCCCCCTCTTCAACCTCCAATCTAATCTTACTATAGTGGTCTAGAGTAAATAATCAACCATGTGACACATGAGGCTCACTCGACCCTACCCTGCTCTGTCCCTAGTGAGAACATGACCTCGCTTAGACTGCTCGAAGACAAGCTATCACTCAGCGAGCCCGAAGTTCCCCTACTCAAACCCTCACTACTACTAGTCGAAGCCCTTTCCAACTTGGTAGCCTCACTATTAATATGCTGCTCACTCTCACCATCCCCAAAAACTCCCAACATAATTAGAACTCTATGAAAAATTCACAAAAAACTTTAAACTACTCTCGAGAATATTAGAATACTTACGTGTTCTAAGTGTCTAGAAGTAGAACGGTTGAGGGCAATAAAACACTAGGGTTGACCTTGCCCAAAGTTGTAAAATGTAAAAATGAAAGTTATTATCGCCCCTATTTATAAGCCTCAGTATGTGGAACCCCAAGCATCGGCAATAATTACCCCATCATTTTCTGACCATTCGCCTAACCTGATGTAACAAACACATTAAATGCACCAAAATTCTAGTCGACATTGCCTAGGCCTGGTCCATTTCGATAACCTTTCCTAGCTCTAGTCTACCAAAGTCCACTACAAAAAAAAATTAAATTTAGCGGGGGCCAAAATTATATTTAGTAGGGGTTTTAAACCCCCACTAATACCTTTAGTGGGGGTTCCCTAAACCCCCGCATTTATATATCCTACTAATTCCTAGCAGGGGTTGGTTTTTGATCAACCGTTATTACAACCCCCGCTAATAATTAAGGGAATTTGTAAAGGTTTATTTTTTATTTAATGAGGGTTGAGAAACCCCTGCTAGTATTAAAATATATTATTTCATATAACTTTAGCGGGCCATATAGCTGGACCTAGGGCATGAACAAGAGACACCTGGCGGACTCGCAGGCCCATGCAAGCAGGGCTTCAGGATGTACTCAAACACTAGCGTGCTGGGCAACTTGTGGGAGAACCCAATCTTAAATAGGTCATTTCATCCATAGGTCGTTCTTGCATTTGGACTGAAAGCTGGGCTAGAGACTAAACTTTGATGGGCTGGGCTACAAGAGCATGGACTGGATGGACTACAGCATCTTGGGCTTTAGCATGCTAGACCATCGATGGCTAGAGATAATTCCACAATTGCGCCTGGGGTGGGACTCAATCCCGTGTCAGCGCCCTTCTACAAGGAGTCACAAATCAACTTGGCTACAGCTAATATAAATTAGAGTATATAGGTGCATATTTACTTATACTCTTTGCTGCAATAAGGCCAAAGTAGCAATATTTAAGCTGTAATCATGATGTGAAAAAAGTTAGAAAAAAAATCAATTAAGTAATATTATAAATTATATCTAATTAAATTAATATATTACTATTTTCATTAAAAAAACTAATACAAAATTAGAAGACATTTTAAAATAATTTAAAAATCAAAATAAAAAATTAATTAATTAAATCCATATTAACTAATAATTTTAGCACTAAAATTTGGGGATGTTAGTTTTATGAAATATTTTTTAGCTTTTAAAGACGACGAAAACTAAAATAATAAATTGATGCTTAATTCATATATAAGTGGTATAATTAGGGATAGATCTTTAATAGAGATTGTTAATCTAAATCCTAAAAACCCTTATCATTTATTATTAATTAGTGGGGGTTGTTAAACCACCATAGTTAAAGTTCCACTAAATACTAAAAAATCCTAATTTTTATTACTAATTAAGGGGTTTAATAACCCCCACAAAATAATATGATTAGTGGGGGTTCATAATAACCCCCACTAAAAAACCCCCACAAATATATTTATTTTTTGTAGCGGTCCATTCCTCTGAACCGCCATTCAACAACTTAACTACGCCCCACTTCTTCTCGTCGACAGGCTCAATTAAGAACATGGAGTGGGGGGGACTCATGATATAGGATGGCCCAACAGGTCCAGCCCAACATCTATTGACCCAAGAGCGCACCTCCAGGCCCATCTCACCTTTGAGGTTTAGTCTGATCATTGACCTTGATCAGCCACTCGCTCACCTCATTGCCTAAGCAATAAAAAAGATTGTCACCCCTCAACTAAATCATAGATTAAGCACGTGAGCTCAATCGTATCCAATGAGAAGACTCAAGGGCTGTGACTTCCGACGACCGCCCATGCCCATAAGCTAGTTTTATGC
Organism: Jacaranda copaia; assembly: GCA_014898725.1. NCBI lineage: Eukaryota > Viridiplantae > Streptophyta > Magnoliopsida > Lamiales > Bignoniaceae > Jacaranda > Jacaranda copaia. Next base: position 181,739 of record JACGDI010005313.1, on the reverse strand, counting down.
TCGACCAAAAAGGTCAATTCAAAGCCGTATCTTTTTTCTGCCACACTAAATACCCTGATAGGCAGCAAGCATTCGCATTAATGATGCATGCCGGCCAAATTCCACCCTTGTTGCCGCTCCTAACAGAAGGCGCGCCACTAAAAGTTGGAGATGAAATCCCCTGAAATAGTATAGGGATGGGAGATAACATAAAGATCTCCATACACAGACAAGAACCCTTTACACAAGATAAGGGCATCTTGGACATATCATCCACCTGGAGAAGGCTATAAATATCCTATTACCAGCCACTCTTAAGGTATGTCATTCTTTACTAAAGCCCTCGCTCTGCTGCTCATCTATTCTAATCGACTCTATACTGACTTGAGCGTTGGAATGTTTTAGCTAAGGGTACCTTGGCTAGCCTAACATTTGCTCGTGATAGCATATCTTAGCTCGAGTTCCTTTGGAGTTGGATCACTCAACCAAACAGGTCGAATTACCTTAAATACCAACTTAATATAGTAAAATACAAATTTAACCTTCATCAATATTATAATGCATATATATAATGTTGTATATATGTATATAAATGTATAAATAATTTTTTATATATATTTATAAATATTAAATATTATTCAATTTGGGCCATTCATTTAAACAAAAAGATCCAACAGCCAATATACTAACTGCATGATAGTTATTTTATATATAAAAAATCACAATCACTCACATTTTTTGGTGCGTGCACTCCACTTATGGTCTCATAGGGGGCTTCACTCATTTCTAAAAACATAAAGCAGCATTTCAATTTTTTTTTTATCACAAGGAAGTAAATTGCTCATGTCATATTTCAAAAAGGGGTTAAATTAAATTTTTCCAAAAAAAAAAGTGTATGGAATTTAATTTGATGAAACATAAATCACATTCATATAAAATATTGTTATGTCTCATTTACATAACCAATTATATTATATTTAATAAAATTATTAAATCTCTTAAGTATTATATTTGTGATATTTAATAAGGATATTGAAGGTATTTCATATTAAAAACTATTTTACTTTTAATTTAGTTAGAAAGAGTTAGTATAGTAAATTAACTTGATTACTGTTGATTTAAAAAATATATTTATACGCGTTTCAATTTTTTAAAGGGTGTAGGATGTTAGATTAATGATTATCTCCCAAATTTTGATAAAGGTTGAGCCATTTAGAAAGATAAAAAAAGAAAAGTTCATCAAGTTTGACGAGTTTTCTATTTAAAAATTGAGATAGGATTCTTTTCAAAAGTCAGCGAATTAAAAGTTAGTGTTTCTACTCTGAAATCTATTTGCATAGAGTTGAAGCTTAAGGTCTTAATAAATTATTTTTTGTCCCCTTTTTGACTTTGAGAATTAATATTTATATGGCTAAATGCTTAGTGGGCTTGAATCTACTTGGCTTAGGTGCTCATCTTGATGAGCTTAATTAGTCGAGCTCATTGGTTTTATTATTTAATTGGGACCTTTTATTTCATTTTTATTATAATAACCCTTAAAGCCTTCCTTTTTTTATATCATCAAGCTCCCATATATTCAATTTGAAATTTTGATTTTCATATTAAAAGTATATTATAAGTTTAATTTTAATTTTACCCTACCTTAATTAATTAATTTATTAAATCTGGCTAACTTTTTTTTTAAAATTTTGACAATGAGATTTTGAATAATTTGATTGGTGAACAAGTCAAAGATTCGTAAGTCCCCTTATTTGGCTGTTTTTGGGAGACATATCATTAGACACTTTGTATTGATCTAAGGACTTAAACAAATTTTGCTAAGTTTGAAGTTTTAGACAGTAGGCCTTATTAGTGATACAATATGAGTTCTTGAGGTAATTCCTTTTCATTTACCCTACTTTGTCTTCTTGTGGTTATCTCCAACTTTTTAGAGTTAATAAATTTTTCGTTGGATATGTAAAGTAGAGAGTTAGTCATGCCTGATAAAAAAGAGAAATGTCAGATATAAGGACAAGTCCAAATTTGAATCAAAGTCGGAGTTCACATTTTATTAGGAGATGATAAGGGAAATGTCATTGCCATGGGATAGGTGGCCAGCCAAGCAAGGTACCTACCAAGCTCTCGCAAGGTACGTGGCACGGGTGCTTGCTAGGCACCTCGAGCCAACACCAGCAGAGCATCTGATACGGGCGCCTACTCATAGGCAATCGCTTCAACTGATGTTGTATTGGGTAGTGCCGGTCACATTAAGGTTATTTAGGTTCATAGAAACCATCCTCCTTGTGCTATCATTGCATTTTTTTGAGTTTATGATCCTATCTTTAGGTGTGTCATCTAGTCCATCTTTGGGCTATGAGGTCGCACCTAATAAGTCAGTCTTTGATTTTTAAGTCATTTGCCTCATTCGAATCTGGTTGTAAGTCCAAGTATGGAGAAGAGGATTCTTCTACAGAGGAGTCCAAAGATGCCCCAAATGTCGATAGCAAATTTGCCGGCGTTGATGAAATATCTTATTCAATTTCATTAATGGATTTAGTATTCTAAGTTGTAAGGTCTAAACCTTTGATGGGTATCATGAGTTCGTTCTTTCTTCTTTGAAAAATAGCATTGTATCACCTCTTCTAGAGTACTTCACCATTTGTAGTGGTTACTTTAATAGTGGTTTCTCTCTTCTACCTGAGCTTTATTGTTGGAAACAATTAGGAGTATGGGGTGTATTTGACTCAATTTGCTTCGAACTCTTTTACATATTTTGTAGGGTTTCAACATCGCTTTAGAGAATTAGGTCTCCTACTTCTTTAGATAGTTTTTCATTTGTATTTGGGGTGCCGAAGGTACCAGATACATCTTTTTTCCATATTTCATTTATTTTTTAATTAAATTTAACTATAATAATTAAATTATTTTAAATTTGTTTACTATTTTAACATTATTAAATGTATAATTCAAAATTTTTAAAATTATATACTCCAAGGTTGATAATTAATTTTTTAATAATTAAGTTGATAAATTATATCAAATAAACCTTTATAAATATGGAGGGTACTTGGTATTTTAATTTTTTATGCATAATTTTCAAATTTTTTTAGCACTTAACTTGAGAATTTGACAAGTGGGAAGCATATAATTGTCCGCACAAGCAGGATGGCCAAGATTTTGATAAGGAAGTACCACACGGCATCAATTTAGCTGTCATGCAAACACAGGCCGTTGAAAATTGTAATTATAGCCTAATCAATTTTAAATTGCGAAATTTCAAAAATTAGCATACAGATCGAAAAGTTAAAAGTCCTAGCTTTCCAATATAAATTTAAAGGAACGATTTTGTATTTTTGTCAAAAAAGAAAATAAGAATATTAATTAAAATTTTAGTAACAATAGAGATGCCTCTATAATAAAAATAATTATAGTTCAAGTGCAAAATTAATGGAACAATATGACTAATAATATGACCATCTTTCAAGTTAATGACAAAATTATTGATACCAAAATAATTCAAGACGAATTATGGGATAAAGATACAAGTTCTTGTGAGAAAAGTAATTACTTGTGCAAGAAAATCATACCTAAGAATGTTGTTTCTATTGATAAACTTGGAATTAGTTTTCAATGTGCTGTAACAAAATTTAGCTCAATTTCTAGGAATAAACTATTTTTATTGGGAATGAACCAGGTGGTGAACCATATATCATTGGAAAACCCCAGGTATCTAGTTTCTAACGCAATACCATTGCAAAGCCATGGGTATCTAGTTTCTAACGCAATAGATGATTCCTAAAAGGTATTTTTCTACAAAGAATTATAATAGAATTATTGAGGACTATCAAATTGTGTGTTGTTACAGCTACTTTTGGGAATATTAAGGAGCACTTGAGTTCAAACCAAATTTAAAGGTTCTTTTTTCTTTGTTTCTTAGTCATTGAGTCCTTTATGTTTTTATTTAACATTTTTTAGTTGAACCTATCAATTTTTACATTTTTCTAAGTTATGATGACTGTCTCTTACTTGGGAAGTCATCCTATGCTCAAAGGGTTGTTCCAAGCTTTATATGGTCTCCTCTTGTAATCATTTTGACATACTATTTTGAAAAATAAAAATTATATTTTGGGCCTTAAACTTGTTTATAAGAAGAGAAATCTTCTTGCTGTTACTCTAAACTCTTAGGTGGATTTCTAGAGTAAAAAGTGCTATTACATAATCTAAGTGGTGTCTTGTGGTTCCTCTCATTTCTGCACACGTTTTTTTATCAATTACAATATATTTATCAGTTATATTTTGAGTTTTTCTAATGGAATAATTTGAACAACTTATTTTATTCCGATTTTGAGCTGTTTAATGAAGCCAATTAACATAGAAGAAAGTTTTACAAGGGAAAAAAACACCTTCAAGACAAAACTTCATCTTTTCAAAATAAAATCAAATATTTTCATCACAATACACTTTTCTCTTAATAAATATATAAAAATATAAACTCAATAGGAGACTCAAACAACAATCATCATACTTTCCCGACTCATTTGAACCCAAAATATTTTTCACCATGCAATGAAAAATTCCTTCCTACACAACCATCATATTTCCCCAACTCATTTGAACCCAAAATATTTTTCACAATTCAATCAAGAATGCAACATAACAAAGCTTTGGCTTTGTTTGGTTATGTTTTCCGAAAATAATATTATTATGGGGAAACATAACTAAATATATTCCCATTTTTCTGTCAAAACACATATTCTTCAATATATACATATATATTATATATATTATATATTTTATTATTATTCTAACATTAAAAAAAGTCATTCAATTCCATTTTCATCTTGAAAGCCTAATAAAAAAGCATTGATTTGACTGTTATAGTAAAAAAATATCTTCTCTAAAACATAAACAAACATACCCAAAAATAACTTTTACACTCTTTAATAATTCATTCTTTCAAAATACATAATAAAATCAAACAAAAATCATAGTCAAACATTCCCTTTGATTTTTCACACAGTTTTCAACGTCGTTGTAAAAACATATCTCCAAAAACAACACGAAGGCAAAGATATTACGAATGTAATTTAGTATAGAAGAACAAGGTACAACAAGGTGAAACGGATCAAACAGGAGCAAGAGTATACAAGAGCTGGTACGCATCCTTAAACTCAAATTGCAATTGACCCTCCTCGAAATAGTACTCTGTTGTAAAGTTAACCAGCACCTCAAAAACTTGATCGTAAAAGCTATAAACCACTATCTTACCGGGCACATGGAACAACATTGAGTCTTCTTCCTTCTCTCCTCTGATCATGCCAAGCAAGCTGATAGCTCTGCCATTCTTCTAAGCAAATTCAGCTGAAATCGCATTGAGTTTAGCCTCATACATCTTATTACGGTTATCTTCGATAAAGAAATAATATGTTTTCTTACCAGGTCGCATAAAACAGATGCCATCGTTCCAGTAAACCGCATTGAAAATTTTACGGGGTACACTTCTAGTTTTACCTCCGTCCTTCCATGTATGAGTCTCGGGATCATACACTTCAAGCGAGTCAAAATACTCTGTCGATCTTCGAAAGCAATAAACCTTGTAATACGGTGATATTGAAGGATCAAACGCCAAGCAAAGTCCAGAAAAACCTTCCTTCAGCAACAATTTCCTGTATTTACTTGTGATAGGAATGCAGATAAAGTAGTCTTTGCAGCCATGCGGAGATTTTCTGCACTGGAGCAATAAAAGCCCATTACAACATTGCAGGACTTTCAGGTAGGCATACCTGAAACGGAACGGGACTAATTTTTTCGTGGTCGGATGAAAAATGAAAAATTGTGATGTAAATATGGAACGGAGGAGGAATGAGGGTTGAGTTCCGCCGCGGCGACGGTGGTGGAGAGTGTGGAGATGACAAAAGCGCTGGCCGACCATCAGGGAGCGGCAGTGTTTGCTAACCAATTGAAATCTAATAAGGGATTTTGCAGGCAAGAAGAGAAGGATTTCCATCAATAAATCGTCATGGCCGCCAATGATGTCGGGGACGATAACCTTTTACGATCCATATATAATTTTATGTTATGGATTGGCGTTTCTGACAGTCCTTACGGATGAAATTTTTTTTTTTTTGGATTCAATACAGATGAAATATATTGTGATGCCCTTGACGGAAAGCCCTGGTTTTAAGAACAGCTGTCAGATTCAAGAGATGAAGGGCCAAGATTTCAGACAGATAATGAGCTGTCAACTTAGAGGAGCTTTGGAACTTAAGACGGACGACACCGTTTTAATCCAAAGAGAAGGAAGCTGCACCGTACACGTGGCGGTCCATCCAACGGGTAACAGACAAAGCAGCCAATTGATGGTGGATGGCTAGTGCAGTGATTAGGAGATGGGCCCGTTTGGCTTTATATTTAACGCCTATTTTTATTTTCATGCTTTTTTAAAAGTCAAAAAAAATATTTATGATTTAAAAATGAAAATAAAATTATATTTGGATTTTTTTTGAAAAATACTAATTAGAGTAGATATAAAGTTATAAAGTTAGTTGCTTTATTTTTTTTATGTTTAAAAAGTTTTTTTTTTTAAATATATGTATATTTTATTAATTTTAAAACAATAGTGAAGATTTTACATCAAATCAAATTTAAATTTAATTGATAGGGTAGTAGCATGATATGGTATCTTTAAAAAGAATTAAAAATAAAAATAAAAACTATTTTGATTAAAAATTCATAGAAGTTAATGGTTTTCAATTTCCAAATGACAGTGGAAATGAAAACAAAGAGCCTTGCTAATTGATAGTGTATTGCAAGTGCAGCGATTGTACCATTTGCTTTTCTCTTGATTCACATGCATAGTAGCATCTTAACTAAATAGGAAATTGTTATGTAGGAAGTGCTGTGTTTTCTTTGTCAAAGTTGACTATTCCATGTGTGTGGAAGCTCTAATCTGCCTATGTTGGTTGAACTTACTGTTTTTCCTTGATTTTGATCGTATTTGCAATGTATGTATTTGGTCATCATAGTAAATGCTGAATAGAAAGACTATTGTTCATTTTTTTATATTGTGCTACATGAGTTTGAGAGTTATGAGTTTGTCACCTTTGGCAAGCGCAATTATATAGACGCTCTTCAATACATTTTCTGTGACGAGAAGACGGTTGATGCAGTTTCACTTCCAAGTTGTTCCTCCTAACAACGAAGATATGGCTAGGAACAAACTAAATTCTACCCCATAGCTGACACATCAAGCAGAACTTGGGCACTCACGCCTCCTTCACTAGCTCCTTGTCCTGGCCATTTCCTACGGAGAGCTCTCAGCTCCCAGAGGTATTTGAAAGTTCAGAAATTTTTGTGTCATATTTCTTTTTAGGGATTAATATTTATAGTCTTTTATCTTGATGGGCTTCAACCAATTAAAGTTTTGATTTCCTATTTTATGGACTTAGTCAATTAGCTCTTTTGTCTTTTTATTCATGTATTCTCTTTGATTCATCCGGCCTTTTTTAGTATTTTTACTTGTTTATCCTTGTGGTTTAATGAATCATATCATCAAGCCCCTATTTTCAATTCAAAAAATTAATTTTTCATGTCGAAAATTTAATGCAAGGTCCAATTTTAATTTTTACCTTACCTTAATTTATTAAGATAAGGTTATTTATTTATTAAATATGTAGACTTACATTACTCAACTTTAGCTTAAGTTGAGGTTCTTTAGGTCTCCTTTCTAGTTTTCTTCAGCAGGCTTTATGCTAGTTGTTTTGCATTTGTCTTAAGAGTTAGACAAATTTTGTCTTGTATTCGTCTAAAAAGTTTGGCAAATTTTGTGTTACATTCATCTAAAAACTCAGACAAATTTCAAGGGTGGAATTGTAAGGAGTAAAATTTCGGGTAATAAGACTCGATTTGAGTTAAGAGTCTCTAACTAAACCGGTGTTAAAGTCTGTAAGTTCAATGCGAAAATGACACTCTGATTAAACGATAATGGTGTCTGCAAGGTGTAAGAGACAATACTTGGTTGGGTGCTTGACGATGCGGTTGGGCACCAAACAACGCGCCTGGGGCCTGGCATCGGCGCCGGTACGATGCAAGTGTTTATAATGATTGGGTTTGCATGACTGGGCCTAGATAGTTTTGTTTGCTTGGTCCAACCCGTATTGGTCTTCTTTACTTCATTTGGGTGGTGAGCCAGACCCTCGCCGAGCTCCCAATTTATTTTGGGCTAAATTTGTTTGTCTATCCCCCATCATATCCGATTAATTCTACAACAACTTGATTGACATGATGTTTATAGAAAAAATTATTTTCTTTGAAAACAATTTCTATATCAATTCATCTTAAGATATTCTTCAACAATCGCAAGACAAAATTAAACAAACATTATATTTTTCAAAATATTTTCCTCAATATAATCAATACACTAACAAATAAACCATTGGAATCATTCCCAAAGGGTTGTGCAAGTTTGCTTCTAATTCCTTCTTTTCTTGTCCAACATCCACTCAAAATTTCCCATCAATCTAATCGAGCAACAATTTTTGCTATCCAATATAATGCCTATTGTTTTTCCAACTTCCAAGTCAACCTGCACACACAATAGACAGTCTTTCGTGCATCAATAATGTCAACAGGGAACATTGGAATTTAGGCTGAGCGCTAATTCTGTCTAAACCCTATTGAATACTAAAACTAATTAATTTCAGTATAATATTTCACTGCCTCAGTTTTTAGAATTGGATTTCATAACTAATTTCTTGATTTAAAATGGGAAACTTTTGAGGAGTCCTCAACTATCGAGTTGGCTTTTGTCCACAACCATTGGACAACGTGCAACTAGTACGCACCTCTGCATATTATGAAGGTCATATTTTATTCATAGTTAAGATTTCTAAAAAAGGTGAAAAAGAAAAACTATCGCTATACATTAAAAAAAAAGACTTTGTGGAGTTACGAATGCATAATTACGTAAATCTATCTATAAAGTTTTCTATTAAGCTTGTTAACTTTTCTTTATAGAAGAAATTCACGTATTTGCGCCTCAAGAAGTAATATAATTGTACAGTATACTAGAGGTATATTATGCACTAATATGGAGAAGTAAGACGAACCCAACAAGTCTAATGGAACCAGCCTAAACTCAAAAATACACTGAGCTAATCTATCGATAAAG
>JACGDI010005313.1:70074-172512 GCA_014898725.1 Jacaranda copaia | reverse complement strand
TGGATGATCAAGTCGACCTCATAATCGCATGATCAAATTAGTTTTGAATCAATTATTAAAGAATGATTAAGTCAACCCTGTTACTAAAGAATGAGAAACCAAGCGACCTATAGTAATGATAACTTTATTTAAAGTCGACCTAGTAGTTGACTGTTAATTTGGTTTCAAACAAATCAATAGAAACATACATATTGACCTCATAATATTATGACACTTTAGTTTCAAGCCAAATAGACAAAACTATTTAACGACCTTAAAAGGTCAACAAGATATCATAGCACAAAAAGAGAACACAGGGAATTTGTGATTCTCAACTAAAACTAGGCATGGGTAAACATTTGAAACAAAATTTACAGATCCCGACTTCTCAAAATTTAAGGTCGACAAAATGAAGAAATTCACTACTCCCCACTCCTCATCACATGCTCAATTAGAACTTGGAAATAAGGGGACTCTTGATATAGGGAAGAAAAATGAGCCAAATAGGCCTAATGGAGTCAATCTAGACTTAAGAATACACCAAGCTAGTCAACTAATAAAGGTTGTCAAACTTTATTTAGTCAACCAAGCTATAGTCAAAAGGCCTACTGCCAAGGGGACATCTCAACCACAATAAGTCAACTCGAAGAGGCCATGCATTCGACCAGAGTGTGGTGAAGAGACATATAGCAAAAGGGACATCTCGACCAAAATAAATCAATCCTAAGAGGTCATGTATTTGACCATAATGTGGCGGAGAGACCCATGGCCGAGGAAACATCTCGACCAAAATAGGTCAACTGCAAGAGGCCATGCTTTAAACTAAAGTATGGCAGGGAGACCCACAGCCAAGGAGACATCTCGATCAGAATAGATCGACTACAAGAGGTCATGCATTTGACTAGACTATAGCAGAAAGACCTACGGTCAGGGAAACATCTCGACCAGAATAGATCAACCCAAAGAGGTCATGCATTCCACCAAATTGTGGCCGAGAAACCTACGATCGAGGAGACATCTCAACCAGAATAGTTCGATGTGAAATGGGAAGTTTTCTCTCGCTATCAGTCACTATCTCATTAAATGTACGCAACCACCACTCTGCCATATTAAATACACTAATAGGTAGCCTGCCCCACATTAAATGCAAAGATCGCCACCATATCCCAGAAGGATGGGGGCATGACAGTTGGAAGGAGGGTTCCAGACAAGAAAAAGACCTAAAAACGCTCATGCAAGGACAAATGTCCACTCTATAAGAGCAAGGGTACTATGGATATTTTGATCTCCCACTTGGGACTATAAATACCCTATTGCAACTATGCCATGAGGTACATTTACTATAACTTTAGCTCTCGCTTTGCAGCTCTAAATTCTGATCGATTATATTGACTTGAGCATTGGAATGCCTTAACCAAGAGCCTTCTCTGCTAGCCTCACGTGTATTGCTTAGTTGCAGGACTCGATCCGCTGTCATCACCACATTCATTTCCAACCAACTTCCTGGTTGACTAAAGTGAGCCTAGACCCAATTTCCAGCTCTCTGAACTTAGCATCATCATGCACATTTGGATTTTCTGATGCATGAAAAGTTTTTCATAATTGTGAGAAATTGAATGATTACTTTTACAAGAAGGAGAAAAACTTTTAGTTTGCGGAAATAGAGCATATATATGTTGAATAATAGATTTTTTTTATTTTTGCTTATGACTACTTATTTAATAAAATTAATTAAGGGATCCTTATAAATTATTATTTGAAGTAAGGGATCCACATAAATTGATTTAGGTAGATATTAAGAAACATCAATCTCTCAAACTCATGGTGTAGTATTGCTGCTTAGGAGAAGCATGCGGGAGAGGGCCTTTGCCATGAGAGGAAATTTTGAGAGGGCATATGTTAAACAAATTTTCAATTATATTTTAAATTTTAATCTAGAATAAATAGTTTGATTTTTTTTATTCAGAAAAGTATTCAAGAGATAAGGTAGAACCTATAAATGCATACAAACAAGTGCAAGAAAAAAATTATTGATTCATGGTGGAATTTAATAAACATTATTTCTGGAGAACTAAGTACATACCTCAGGACCTGATCAATTGAGAAGGAGAAACAGATAACAACGAAATTTCGGAATCGTTGTGGGCTAGAAATTTCTTCACTTATGAAGATGATGAGTAGGATGAAAAATTATTCACTATCATTTAAATCATTTTCATCATCTTCATCACAGAGAGATAGGGAGAGAGGCGAATTTTCTTCATTGCAGATAGATAGGGAGAGAGGTTACTTTTTTTAATTGAAAAAATGAATAGTTGATTGGGATTTTGATTGCCTCTTTTAATAGGGATAATTTTGCAATTTTGTGTTTTTTAAGTAACGCTTGACGTCTCTAATCCGTGAATTACTAATCAGGCCATTAATATTTAATACACAAACTAGAATAATCATAATAAAATATCGAGCTTCGTATCAATATTGGGCTTTAAATACATCAATCATATAGGACTATCAATGGGTCGAATTCAAATCGAATTATACCGAATTCGGATTCGAATCCGACAATGATGTGCCATATCTGAATTCGATCCAAAATCCTATAGGATTTTGACTGTTATAACCATATGAAAATAAGATATCCAAAAAAAATCCAAATCTGAATACTATAAAAAGTAATATATTTATTATTTTTCTAAAAAATTAGTAGAATCTAAATTCAAAACATTTATTCTTAAAAAAACATACACACAATATATTAACGAATAAATTTTCAAGTTTGTTTATCATATAAAAGCAATAATAGAATATAACTTGATCACATTCATTTTTCATATCATTGTATTTTAGATTCTATTGCTGATAATAATGCTTATTTGACATTATAAATACATATATATATATATATATTTGATTTTTCAATCAATTAATTACAAACTTAAAGTTTTATAAGAAAAGAAAGTCATTTCAATCAAATTGATATTTGCATTGTATTCTTTTATATCACAATATTCAACTCTTGCTCATTATTTTTTCTGCATTATTTTTTGTAATAAAAATAGAAAAACAAGTGATATGATTATGATATAAACAACCTTCAAATCTAACATTTTATATGAAAATCAATTGATTTGATATATTATATAGGAGCTCATTATTATTTTTGTCTAAAAATTTATTTTGATGTTGTTATAGAACCATACATATATAAATATATAATACTATATATATGTAATATTAAATATATTCGGATTCGGATTATTAATATATCGGATCAAGTCAAATTCATGTTCGCTCAATGTATTTCGAATTACGAATTTTTTAATCGAATTATATCCGTCGAATCTTTTATTAATTAAAGATCTTAAATTATCATATTGAATTCAGATTAAAATCCACTCTATTGACAACCATGCAATTATATCCAATAAAATCGAATTATGTATCTGTCCCATATAACCCTTTCAAGCAAACAAATTCTAGAGGTACTATCAATGAGCTTAGAGCTTGTTTGCTTGAAAGGTTTGAATTAAATATGATTTATAAATAAGAATACCAATACTAGAGTATATATGAATAAATTATTTGCTTACACAGAATTGGAGAAAATGATATCATATTTATCATACAATTAACTGTTCGATTTCTTTGGATTATTTCCTGGGATAGTTAATAAAATGTCATGGTTAATCTTAAATAATTACTTAAAATTCCTTTTTCGTCCCTCAGTGATCATTTGGTCACTACAATGAGAACAAAATAGAAGTCATATCTTTTTCTTTTTTTGTTTTTTTGATAGGAAGAAGCCATATCTTTTTTCACACTCATGAGCCCCCCATTCTAAGACACCTCCTCTGACCACTGAGCCGTCGTCTTCCACACTTCCTTTGACCGTCGGCCCACCAGATAGCATTTGAACATTCATTTCCCATTTCCACAATATGGGTTTTGAAGTTCTTACAAGATTATGGAGGTATAACTAGTGCAGCATAATTTTTTTTTAACTTTTTTTATTGGGCAAAAAAATTCTTTAGATCATCTGCATCGCCTTCGCGCAAAGTGACGGATGGCGGCAAGGTTTCTTCATCGCAAAAAAGTAGGGAGAAAGGCCACTCTTTTTGGATTAAAAAATAGAACTATTAATTATGGTTTTAATTGTCTTTTTTAATAGGGATAATTTTGTATTTTAAATAAGTAATTCTAGTTATCTCTAATTTTCAGATTATTAATCAGGCCATTAACATATGATACATAAATTAAGATAATAAAATATCTTACTTCTTATCAATCATGAATTTCAAATATATCAACCAAACATTTGATTAAATTAGATTACACTATAAGAAAACAACCCTTTACTAACAAAAAATTTGTGACAAAAAAGGTTCCATCATAGTATAAAGACAATTGTGAAAATTTTTTGATGAAATACTAACAAATTTAAAAAATGAGAAAAAATATATATTAGTTATGATATTTGTGACGAATATAAAGAATATATATTAATATGAATAGTCCGTCACAAATTTCATAACTTTAAATATAATTTTTCGATTATTGACAAAAATTTCATCACAAAATTAGTTCTATGATGGACTTTATTTTCGTCACAAACTAATTAGTAACAAAGCATATACTAACAAATTTGTGAAATAAATTCATTATAAATTTAATAAAACCTATCATTCTGCGATATATATATATATATATTTCACAAATTCATTAATATATGCTTTGTCACTAATCAATTTGTGATGAAAATAAAATATGTCACAGAACTAGTTTTATGATAAAATTTTCCATCACAGCTCAAAAAAAATATATTTAGAGTTATGAAATTTGTGACGCACTTTTCAAATTAATATATACTTTTTATATCCGTCAGAATTATCATAACTAATATATATTTTTGCTCATCTTTTTAAATTCGTTAGTAAACTATAAAAAATTCATCACAATTATTTTTACACTGTGATAGAACTCTCTTCGTCACAAATTTTCTATTAGTGAAGGAATGTTTTCTTGTAATGTTATGTATTCATAACATATAATCTTTCCAAGCAGACAAGTTCTTACAGCGTCTTGTGGATGAATGGCAATTTGTGAAAGCAGTAACCAAATTTTTTTAAAAACATAAAAAAAAAATTCATAATTTATTTATAATTGAATGAATTTGGTCAAATATCTCCTTTTTATATTATATATTATAGGTATGGTCCAATAAAATTCCAAAAATAAATCCAATCATGATTGGAATATGCCCTTCTATTTGATATGCAACTATACAAGTGACATTGTTTTAAGGAAGATGTTGTTACAATTAGACTTCCAATTAAATGAATTGGGCCTGATAAAGCACTAGGATTAGTTACTTTATAGTTACTATTTACATTTCAAATTAAACGTGCCAAAAAAATTTTAATAGCACCGTTTAATAGGATTTCTTTAGCTTAACTTACATCCGCTGAAGCCCAAATATAGTGAGCAATAATAATAATAATATATTATAGATTCAAAACTTAGTTCATATATATATATATATATATATTTTCTGAAGTTTTAAGTTCTAACTCATCCTGAGGTCGTCCACACCATCAAATTTTATTAACAATTAAAAAGATACAAAATTGCAGAGTAAAATGCATACTAAGGACTAATCTTGAATAATATACAAAATAAAATTATATATTTGTGAAAGTTCATAAATTTTAAACTTAGAATCCATAAATCATTTTGATTCGAAAAGCTCACAATGATCTTACTTCATCTATCTTCCAAAATAAATAGTTATATGACAATAAATGCCAATATGAGAGGCTTAAAATTATAATTAAAATATTGAATATGATACTTATTTAGACTCAGCATATAAATACTCCAATACAGCTCTACTCACGTGTAATTATCAACAAAAAAAGTTTGACTCAAATACTATTAAATTAACAATTAGCGTTAGAATAAAGCAAGTTGGTTGAGAAATATTCCACTTGTGAATATATCAATTATGCATTAAGAATTATGCTATCAATTTACAATTTTTTACTCTCAATATAAGTCTTACACATAAATTATAAGATTAAATATTCGAACTTAGCAAATCTTTTATGTGTGTATATAAATAATAAAAATATTATTTGGTATATTCATACATTAAACCAAAAAAAATCTAATTATTGACGGTTAATCTAACACATTTCAAACTCATATTGGCTTTATATATATATATATATATATATATATATTAGAAAGTACAAAAGTATTAAGAATATAGATTCATCTCTTAAAACTCATATTGGTTAATCTCACTCCCCACCCCCACCCCGAAATACACAATTTACAATTTATTCGAGTAGTGCTCTAATATCACCACCACCGTTATAAACCTCTCTCTCCCTCTCTCTCAAAAACAATCCCGCTGAATGTCTTAATAATATACTTACCAATTACATAGATGCAATAAGTGTATGCACACACACATATATATACAGTTATTTAAGTAACATATAGCCATTTGTATATATGATATAGCTTTTGCAAGTTGTATCATATCTTAATTAACAAATAAACTTTATACCTTGTTCATATCATTATGTTCATTGTACAATTAAAGGAGCATAGCTTTGATGGCTGCAATAAGAATTATGATAAAAACATCATGCTATTCCTGTTGCTCGCTTGCTAATTAATTCTTAATTACATCAATCCTATTATCTTAGATTTATGATTTTCATTATCTTTTTAGGATATCAGATGCTTTAAAGAAAAATTTTATTTCTTAAAATACTTTTTCTTATAAATAGCCCCACTCGAGGTAGTAATTATGTAAAATCATTGATTCCCAACCACTCGTTCAAGGATAATTTTGTAAGTATATTAAAAATATTTACTCTCCTAACTTTAACTAAAATTTTATTTTCGGTCAAACTAGTATATAATACAAAGAATTTAAGGTGGATTGAGGGGACATAGAGCCTCTTGTGGTTTTGTTTTCATTTTCATTTTTTTGTTTTCATATTTACAAATTTTAAAAAGTTCGTAAAAAAAAAAAGAGTTGAAAATATAGTTTATTGAAAAAGCAATGAATATATAAGGTTTAATAGATTATAGGTGGAGAAAGATAATTATAATGAAATAAAGATAAAAAAAATATATAGATTATTAAAAAATATATTTTGAAATAAAAATGAGTTAGAATTTTAACAAACATAATGATAAATTATTGGTAATTCATTTTCATAAAGTAAAAAAGGTGAAAATAAATTTAAAAGTATAAACAAATGAGCCCTAAGTTTGCTTTTATTATTAATTTACGGTTTGGTTGAAGACACACATTAATGAACATAGTCTCTATTTTTTCCATAATTATGACAAGTGTATTTTTCAAAACATATTACCATCAAATATTTACACAAAAACAATTACTAGGATGTAGTAGAAAAAATACTTCTACCATAAAATAACACAATCAAATTGTCTAAAGCTCCTTATCCAAAAAAACCAAAAAAGAAAACAAACAAACAAACAAATTGTCCAAAGCTGAGCCCTAAGCTGCTGTTTCACTGCATCCACCAATATTTAATCATATTTTCTTTAACAATTTTGCTATTAGAAAACTTCGCATATTTTGCAAAATATATTATTACTCAAACCATAGAATAATATCTTTATTAGACTTGAGAAAGTAATTAATCGAGTTAACCACCCTAAACAAAAACCATTTATTTATTTTGGACTGGAAATAATTCACAACTAACACCAATATTCAATACAAATAATAATAGTTTCTAAAATGTTACCATTTTTCTTTCAGTAAAAAAAAAGAAGAAGAAGAGGAATGAAATAAAACGCAAACATAAATAAATTAATACCAAAAGAATTTTTTGAAGGATGCCACTGGAAGTGACTTATCCTATAGAAACTCAGGGCATCTTCTTCTATATTTTAGAGCAATATTTTTCAATCCTCAAAAAAATTTTAAAATGTACATATATTTTTCAATCTTTCTCCAAAAATATTATAATTTTTTACCCAAAAAATCATTTATAATTCACTCAAAAAAATTCTACACCTTAAAAAGTACACCTACCCCCACATTTTCTCATTTTATCTTTCACATCACTCATTTATTTATCACTCAATCACTTCACTTATATATATATACACACACACATGTTTCATCATACAAACTCAACAAAAAAATAATTAAATTGATATTAATAGTAAAATTTGTTTCTTCCCAAAATATAAAAAAATAAATAATTTATTCTTAAATTACTTTTTATATTTTTTTTAAAATAAAAAAAATACTTGATACATTCTTTAAATTTTCTCTCAAAAATTTTTTCCTCACAAATTTTTTCTATAAAATACCCAAAATATAAAAGAACAAACCCTAAGACTGTAGGTATTCTTCGGCAGTTACAATAAGTAGGTGGCAACTGGCAAAAGGGCAAAGGGCCCCTCAATCTGATAAATCTATCTGGTTATATATATATATATGAATATAATAATATATGTATATATGATGCTGCAGCAGCAGAAGGAGCAGAGAGTAGCTCTCTAGGCCTCACTTGACCTGAGAGAAACTCTTTTATTTTCCTTCTTTTTTCAAAGGGCCTTTTGAGGGCATGTCTGCTTCACTGTCAGAAAACTTTGTGTACTTTGATTCAAAAATCCTGCTTTGCTGTTGCAATAAAATGACAAGAAACCAATTCAAACTTTTTGATTAGACGTTAGCATGCCACCGCTTCTGCAGGCCCTACTTCTTCCTCTTCTTCCTCTCCTACCTCCGGTCAAAAAGGTGCGGCCAAGCGCCCGTTTGGTTTTATTTTTATTTTTATTATTTTCAAAATATTGAAAAATAATTAGTAAAAATAAATTTATATTTATATAAATTATTAAAAAATTAATAATTATATTACATTTAATAAATTGTAGATGAAGAAATATATAAATAATAGAATAAAATATATATATATATATTATTGAAAAAATATATATAAGTTATTAAAAAATATATTTTAAAAAATAAAAATAAAAATAATATCAAGTATAAATATATAAAATTAATATATTTTATTTTTAAAATAATAGAAAATATGAAAAGAAATTTTGAAAATGAAACTAAACGGTGCTAAGTAGTTTTTGGTCTATTTGATATTATAATTAATATAAGTTTTCATATGTACATATATTTTACGTATGTAGATCGGATAAGTATTAATTTCTCCCAAAATTATATATCTCAAATTGTTATGTACCAAATTTCAAATAAAAGTTGAATGATGATTTTTCAAAAATTTGGGTTTGAGAAATATATATATATATATATATATTTGCAAAATAATTCTCCCTCCATCTTGTTTATTACATTTAAGTTTGACCAAATATAAAATTTAAGGTAACGTTTGGTTATAAATTGTGTGTTTTGTATTATATATTTTGAGAAAATAAATTTTGTGAGTGGGGTTGAGAATATGAAGTTGTATAAGGAAATATGACGAATATTAGTTTATATTTTGAAGAATAGTTAAAAAATTATTTTAGAAAGTTTTGGTGTGTTTATTTATATTTTGAGATGAGACAATTTTTATTATAACAGTCAAATCAATGCTATTTATTGAATTTTTTTGGATAAAAATAAAATTGAGCAATTGTTTATAATAATAATAATGTATGTAATATG
The DNA here is from genome assembly GCA_014898725.1 of Jacaranda copaia. Lineage (NCBI taxonomy): Eukaryota > Viridiplantae > Streptophyta > Magnoliopsida > Lamiales > Bignoniaceae > Jacaranda > Jacaranda copaia. Next base: position 162,851 of record JACGDI010005313.1, on the reverse strand, counting down.
TATATGATATATATGTGTATATATATTAAAAAATAGAAAAGTTTTGCGATAATTAAGGATAAAAGGGGGTATTTTAGAATATTTAATTTGACATTTTAGAGGAAAAAAGAATATATATTTGATTGTATTTTTCTAAAACAAAATTATTTTATCAACATTTAACCAAACATAGCCTATGTGAGTTCAGAAAAGCAAAAAGCTTATGTATCATTATTAATTAATATTCTTAAAAGTATAGATTGAGATTTGGAATTCAATAATTATACCACGTTATTAATTATTCTTAATTGAGGTGATACTTTAATTTTAAAAAATAATATTTCCTTAAGATGTTTGAAAAATAAATTAGAACAATGAAGGGATGCATTCTTTCACGGAAAAAAAAAATAATGTTACCAATACATTATTTCTTTAATTATTCAGGAAATGTTTGGTTATATTTTCCTATAACAATATTATTTTGAAAAAATATAATTAAAACTATAAAAAAATAATATTAGTAACAAAAAATAAATGATAAAATAAATGTCGTCATTAATATTTGGTATTAAGTGACAATTATTATCATCTTATCACTAATGATGATTTTTAAGTGACAATAATTTTTATCTCGTCACAATATAACTTAATGTGACAAAAACTAATGTTCTAAATTGTTACTATTAACAATTAGTGACAACCTTATGACAATAAAAATTGTCATTATAATTTGTAACAAGATTTTCATTATCACTATAGGTATATCATTAGTTATCTATAATGACAATTTACACACTATTTTATCACTATTGATACATAAAAATCATTAAAGTGACAAAACTAAATATGTTGTCACCTAATATACATATTTAACTATAATTTTTGTATTATCACTTACTTTTTTGTCACCAATTTATCTTTTTTTAATAGTACAAATATATCCTTATTTTTCTTTCAAAACACACATTTTTCAATACATAAATATATTATATATATATTTTTATTATTTTAATATTAAAAAAAATCAATCAATTCTAGTTTCACCTCAAAAATTTAACAAAAAAATATTGATTAGACTGTTACAATAAAAATATCTCTCATAAAATATAAATAAATATTTAAAAAAATTAGCATTCTCCAATAATTAATTGTCTTGAAACTCATAATAAAATCACAAAAAAAAAAAAAAAACATAACCAAACATTCCCTTGTTCTTTTCACCCAATCCAAGTCCCAAGAAAAGAAAATCTAGTGGTAGCCGGGAGTTGGATTTTTGGTTTATAATATGTATAGTCTCGATTCTCTTGAAGATATGGTAAAATGAAATTAAGTTACATATTTATTAAAAAGTTGCAGTACGTGATGGGTGAATAGTAAGGAAACACAGCACACAATAGCCAATAAATATGTCACATTATCATTTATGCTCGTGCTCAAACTATATTATTATTGTGATTGCTTTGGATGGATTTTGTCATCAACAAAATAACTTTAGTTTTCATATATAATTAGATAAGGTGAGATAGTAATGTAAATATTCTTGTTAAAAATGAATAAATTTTTTTAAATGCAAAGTTGTGGATGTTGTTTGCTTTAGATGTGGACATCATAAATTGATCGATTTATACGTTTAAAATTTGAGTTATTTAATAGATAAGTATTGAACTTTAATAAGTGCAGTATAACCAACAACCGCTACAAATCAATGCCAATTTGGACCAACTCGATGTTGTTGATATGAGATAATTAATGAATAAATGTGCCATCAACTTTTTAAAATACTTATTATTTATCAACACAGATAATAGGGAGAATTGATTGCAAAACTTTTCTTATATGTATATAATAGTATTTTATTGTAGTGACCTTTGAAATGTATATCATTCATTATCTAGAAAATAAATGCAACACACAAAATAGTATGCTATATTTGTTTTTGCTTTGAGAAAATATCTTTTGGTAATGAATTTATGAAGTTTGTTAAAAAAAATGAAGCTATAATTAGTTTTATTTTAAAAGGTAGACAAATTTTATCGTAAATATATTTTCATATAAATTTTTGCTGGACTAATTCGTGGTTTCACAAAATTTTTGTATTCTTTTACGTGTTATTTCCATAGCATTTAATAGTTAAATTGTATATTTTATTGAAATAATAATTAAAAGATATAATTATTATAAACTTTTGAGTTGTGTTAGGTTGAAAATAATTAGATTCTTAGTAGTATTTTGAAAAAAAAATTTTTAAAGAATGAAATTTATTATCAGAAAGTAAAAACAAACACACCCCTCTCGAATCGCAAGGGAGTATTTTTGTAATTTATCCAAAAGTCTAGCCTGCTTCTATTTTTAACGTTCTCCAATATAAAATACGTTGTCTTAAAGAACTTCCTCCAAGAACATACAATCTTGAATCTATATTGTTTAATGCTTTATGAACTGGTATCATTACATAACTATGACTTCATGATATACAATTTATACAAAATCATGCGTCGAGCATGCTCATATATTAACATATTTATATTATCATTAAAACTAGGTCCACAGATTTTCTGCTAACGAATGGGATATATATATGTACGTATTTAATTCTGGAAAACTTACTTCTGCTGTAAATAAATGTCGAATTTATTTCTAAACAGTTGAATAAAACATTCATTTAAGGGATCAAGACAGCATAGTAAACTAAACTAGTACGACCTTTTTAAGTTTTCCATGAAAACTTGTGCAAGTTGCTCCAAAACCTGTATATTTAAACATTGACCCACAACTTTCATCTGCTCATTTGGCTTTGCATGCGGAAATTTGTGTTTTTTTTTTTAGCCCTTTTCCTTCTTTTTAATTAATTTATATATTTCTATCGACCAAATCAAGTCTCCTATGCTGGGTACATAATCTTCAGACACTCAAATATCAGTCCCCATTTTGGGGACCCTCAGTTTTGTGTCTATATATATATCTCTATCTCTCTTTTTTGCTTACTTTGTTTTGTTTTGTCTACATATCTTGCGGTTTTTTCTCCTGTACACCTTAGTATCACACTCATTGTATGCATACATGTCAACGTCATCTAAGGAGGAAGTCGAAGGAGGAGATAGCGGCGGCGGCGGCGGCGAGTTTGATGCTGGGCCATCTTCATCTTCTTCTCGGAGAAGGATGAGATCAAGCAATGGGGTTTGGCCAGAGCCATTTGTTGAAGCTCTTGCGTTTCAAGTAGCCATTGATGCATCTGTGGCTGATGGCCGCCTTGTTGCTGCCCAAGCTCTATTCAACATTTTTCAGGTATCCCTTTTGACCTCTCTTTTATCTACTTCTCATTACTCACACATACACGGGCAGTGTGTGTGTGTTCTGTTTTTATGTTTGATTGTTGATTGTGGCAGGAGAAAAGGGATTAGGTTTTTGTGATGAGCTATTAATGATTGTTGGGTGTTTGAGCATTGAATATATATATAGAAGCAATGTTTTAGAATTATGTCCCATTGCTGGATGACGCACAAAGATATCATTTCTGCTAATTAATTAGTTCAGTCATTCCATAATCTTTGACCAAATCATGTTAAGAAACTTGAGCCGAAACATGCTCTTATAACTTTATTACAAGATTTAATCTTAATTAATAAAGAAATATATATGTTGTCAGTTCTCTTTCTAGTGTTTTCTTTCTGACTTTGTGGCGTTTGAGCTTGGAAGGTTGCAAATTTGAAAGGGTCGAAGGATGTCCCTTTTAAGTCTATTTCTAACCAGACAAACAAAAATATAGAATTTGTTTTTTAGCTCTCAATGGCAACAGTGCAGAAACTCTTTCCTGTCATCAGAAAATTGGCCTTTTTAACAACTGACTTTTTCATCTGGTCTTAACATGGAAAAGGGTTCTTTTGGTTTATAGGGTTCTTTTTCCTTTTTTTGCATGATGCCTTTTTTGAGCTCTAGAAATCCACTAATTTTTTGACAGCAACCACTTTCTTCCCACTGAGATGCTTTCTCTGTCAAATTTATAGTAACTCTGAGAATTTTGATAGAGACTCGTCGAGACCATCCTTTTAAATTTTCAAGTGATAAATTGATTGCAATAATCCCTCCTGGGAAGTCAACAAAAAGTGAAGCCGTAGATTGCATTTGAACCTTGCTCTTATCAGATTAACTAATTAATACCCTTTTCCTGTTAATAAAGATCAGCTTAATCCACTTTCTCGCATTTAATTAACCACGCGTTTATGCATAAAATCATTAGTTTGTCATACTGTAAATGAATACATGTTAATTTCCTTTGTATATTTAAGTCTATCGTAATGATAATACAACCTCTAATCAAAGATATAACCAAGAATTGACTTTCTTAATCGAAGAAAATTGTGGGTTTTAAGTAATAACAATATATAGCATCATATATCTATGTACCAAGAAAAAAAAAATAGCCTCATATATCTCATTATCCTTTGGATTTTTCTATGGTTCTCAGACTAGTACTCCTTATTCCCATCTTATTCAAGTAAGCCAATTTTTTGATTTGTCAGACTCAGATAGCTATGATGTTAAAAGGAAGTTCTCTTTAATTTAGGTTGTCTGGATATCTGTACTTCCTGTTAGCCTGTAGCTTTATCTTCTTACCCTGAATGGTGACATTTAAGAGGGGAAGTTGTCAGTGTTAATTTGTAGCATGATATTATATTACGATGAGGGATGAGGGTTATCAGGACAGGAATACAAAGTCTATAGCTATATATGAGACTGGTGGAATGAACTATACACACTTCCACCTGGCTACTCGCGGACTCCTTCGATTTTCACGCAACTTTCTCTCTCTATGTATACATACATATACTTGTATCTATATGCATGCCTCTTATCTTTATGAAGGGCTGCTAGTAGAGAGCATGCCTCCCCACTACTGCTTCCATACGCACGATGCATCAATATGGGGGCCGCGCATGAGCTTTTAATCAAGTGGGTTTGGCATGCATGCCTGCATCAGAAATCTTGGATTTATTGACTATTGTTTATCTATTTATTTATTTATTTATTTATTCCCAAGCATGAGTTTGGATTAAGGGTTTCCTTCCCAAGGTTGGCAGAAGGAAAGAAACTTAAAAAATTGCAAATTTCATTTTGATATTGTCAAGTTAGCATAAATTATTCAAGTTGCATAAATTTGTGTCTCAGAGATTTATGTGTATTTTCGTAGGGTGCAATAATTTTCATGCTTTCATGATGATTCTGCTCAACTCCATGCCAGATTCCAAGTTGGTACATTTATTATATTTATGACTTTAATATTTGATTTGAGAGGATGCAACCATCCACCTATGGATGGCATAATTTCTCTGGTGAAAGGAGAGGAAGCCAGAGATCACATGAGCTAATGATATATATGGATAACTCATTTAGCTCAGGGTAATAATAAAATTATATGAAGTTCAGATCTGGATGAAGATGGTTGATTATATTTCTTATTTCATGGGCTTCAACATGTGATATCCACCTAAACTAGTTTTATTAGATCCCTGGAAAGCTACAGCTGATTGTTGACAGTTACAACGATCAGATCTGGATGAAGATGGTTGATTGTATTTCTTATTTCATGGGCTTCAACCTGTGACATCCACCTAAACTGGTTTTATTAGATCCCAGGAAAACTATAGCTGAATCTTGACAGTCACAACGATTGATTCTTCCAAACGCTCGTCCAGTTTCATTCTAGTTTCACAATTTGACTTGTGATTGTGATTGAATGATCTGCCTGCAGGTATGTTCTACATGGCGAGCCATATCGCACTCCGAGCTTCTATGGCAGAACCTCACACGACATATCTGGAACACCAGACATCTTACCCGCAACACATGGCGAGAGGAATACATATACCGCCACCGGACTGCCAACAGTTTTCGGATGCGTAGACACATATACACGACCCTCAATTTCATCCCACCAGAAAACATCAATGATGGGTTATCTTGCCGCCGGTTGGCGCTCTCCGACCACCGCCTTGCGGCCGGCTTCTCCGATGGTGCGGTTCGCCTGTTCCACCTTCCAAGCAGGCTGCATCTCTCCACATTCTACCCTCAGCACCGGGATCGCCTTGGTCGCTTCTCCAGTTCTGTCTCCGGAATCATCTTATCCGACGTTCATCTTGTTTTCGCCACTCTGGACGGTGACATCCATGCAACAATCATCAATGGTCCGATGCCTCTGCGTAGAGCATTTATGGGTGACTTGGTAACTGACGGAGCTCTGGTTGATTTCACGGGTAGTAACCGGTGGTGGGTTGGCCTCTATGCAGGTACTTGCAATCTAAAACATGATTTAACTTGTTCCACTCATACTCTAATTTTTCTTGCCAATTAATTTTATCTCCATTGTTTGAGTCGTCTTCCCCAGGTGTTCCTGGCCGTGCCTTTCACATATGGAACAGCGAAACAGAAGAGCTAGTTTTCGTCGGGGGAGCACTAACCGATCCAGAAGCAGTAATGGGCTGGCATTTACTAACTGAAATGACTGACCTCATAGGCCGAGTGAGAGTTACAAGCCACGAAAGCGCGGTAGCATGCACTAGCCTTAGAGTTATAGTATTCGACTTACAAAACCAAGGGATAGTTTTAGGTGAAGAAGTACTCAGAAGGGGTATCATTGTGGGTTCCTTCGATGCAAACAACGAGTCGGCATTGATAACCGACGGACGGGGCATGGCAAGCGTCCGACGGGTGGTTAATTTAGGGGAAGTGTGTAGGTTCCCAGTGCGAGTTGCCCCCCAACAGAGGGGAAGAATTCTGGGGTGTGTAAATGGTGGATATGGAGTAATATCTGCGGGAGGATTGATTAGGGTTTGGGAGATAGAGCATGGACAATATCTGTACAGTTTTAGAGAAAGAATAGGTGAATGCAATGCCCTCATAGCTGATGAAAGGTATGTGGCTGCTTGTTCTTCTGATGGGATTATTCATCTTTGGGACTTCGGGGCTCAATAATAGGAAGACTTCTTACTGTAATTCAAGAATTTCTCTCCATTTTAGCCAAAAAAAAAAAAAAGGAGGGTTTTTGAATCATTGCGAAGGGAATTTTGTCCATTTTTCTTGGCCAGAAATTCTTCTGGGGCGGGGGGGCTTGGGGAAGTAGGGTTTCAGGGTTTAGTCATTTTCTTGACTGTGATATGATTCCCAATTTGATTGCTTTGATAGCGATAGGCAGTTGTAGCTGACCCAAAAGAAGCTCTTTCTATTTTTCTGTCTTCATTTTTCATGTAGGGCACAGAAATGTCCTTTCGCTTTCATTCTGTTGTACGCTCTCTACTTTTATCATTGTATGCAGATTTATAACTTTCTTTGCGCCGTACGTACTATTTTATGCAGTCTTTATGCTTGCTTTCTTATAACTATGAAAGGTACACTGCAAAATGATGAGCGTCTTAAACGGGCTGGATGCCCAAAGCTCGGTCAATATCTAAATTGACCCTTCTGTATTTCATTGTCCAAATAAGGTTTGAGCTCGCTGCTTGGGCAACTGATACTATCAAAAAAATATCTAACGTAGAAATTATTATAAAATTAATTTTGCAACTATAATTATAATTTTTTATAATTAATAAATGTACTTTTTTAATCATAAGTAACAAAAATTATTGATTATCAATTTGCAACTTTGTATTTTTGAAATATGGCAAACTAACTGTCCATTATTTATATAAAAATTAGTATATATAAAAAGTAGTCATGATCGTATTAAGAATTAATTATAAGAAAATTTATTTCAAATTTGGTTAGGTTAATTTTATATTCAAAATTATGATCTTGTAATATTAAGTATGAATTGATAATAATTGATGTTTTAGTTTTTTGTAGTGTGACAATTTTTGTGGACATTTGAAAAAACTACCCAAAAAGTTAATAAATTAGCCAATTGCTATGGCGATTAGGGGTGTTTAGAAAAAATAAAAATCGATTGAATTGATCGAAACTTAAAAAAATCAAACTGCACCAAACTGAATCTAACCGAAGTAGGTTTGTTTTGGTTTTTGGTTTTCTATTTTAAAAAAACTTCAATTTTCAGGTCGCTTTAGTTTTTTTCACTTGGTTAACTGAAAATTGAAAATCGAAAATTTTCAGTTTGGTTCAATTTAACCAACCGAAAACTGAATTTTTTTAAGCTTAAGTGTAATAGTTCAAATAATGTAAATGTTAATGAACTTTTAAGTTTTTGGGATAGATAAACTGAAATTTTTGATAAGGTGAAATAATTGATAAAAAAAGAAGTAAAATTGGAAAGGAGAAAAATGAGAAGAGAAAAAAAAAATAGATTGTCTTTATTTTATAAAATATAATTGATTTTATCATCTTATTACTGAACATAGCAAAATAATTATTGAAAACCTTATGTTTTATAAATAGTATATTAATATATGACATATTGACATATAATTATGATACCTGAATAATTATGATACAAAGAGAAAAAAATAGAAGATTATAATTTTTTTATGGTATGAGCTAATACATATTACATATAAAAAAATAGAAGATTATGATTTTAAGAGCAAAAAATGTCAGATGAAAAGAAAATTAAATTTTTTTGTTTAATTAATTAATTAAACTTATATATATTATGGAGTATATTGATGAGTAAAATTGAAATTTCAATTTTAATTGCAAACTACAAGATTGGATCCTATTCATGTGATATAATACTATTAGTACATAATGTATTGTACATTGCATTTGCTGACCAATAAAGATGCTATCTATATTATATTGAAAACAAAGATTGCTCATTATTTTGTGTCTAAAATATAGTTAAAAGCTACTATGGTTTGAAAGATAAAGTAGAGAATTTATCATAAAGTTAACCAGTTGAATCGTTTGATTCGATTGGTTAAAACCGAATGAATAGCCCTAGTGGTGATCGGAGACTAATTATTTGCATGCAATTAGATATTTTGTTTAGAGCATATTGGAAATAAAAAATTCCAATTAACTCATTACTTTAGTTATTGTAGTTAATAGTATTAGATAGTTTAGTTAGTTGAACTAGTTTCCAGTCAAGACATGCATACATATTATGTGTTACGGTAAAATTACAATTTTAGTCATGTAAGTTTACTCAATTTGGATTTTGGACCTATAAGTTGCAATTTTAGTCTTATAACATAAGTATTAACAAAATATCATTTTTCATCCTTTTTTGGCCTGAGATGGCCAAAATGGCTAGAAAAGGTGACGTGGTACACTAGGCATGTGGTCATTTCCTATTTTTGCCTCGTTGACAAAAAATAAGTATTGACATTTTTTTGTGGCATTAGTTGGCAGCCCACATTTGAAATTTGAAATTAAAAATAATAGTAATTAGTATAAATGAAATAAAAAAAATACTAAAAGTAAACCCCTCCCCTCTCCACACCCTAGACATTCCATTGTCTTCTCTAAAAAACTCAAATCACTCTTCCCCAACCCTCAATTCCTGAACTTTAATCGCTCAATGTAAAACTTTTGAAGACGCTTTAGTGAAATCTAGTTGGGAAAGTGAGACTATGAAGGTGGGCACTTTTCATTCCAATGAGATAGTTGAGTTGCAAGACCCTAAGAACAATGATGAACCTCCACCAGATTACGATAAGTCTTTGATTCCAAAGTTCTCTCCTTTTTATGTCGTTTCTTTGTTGCTATTTGAAGTTTGCAAAATCATGTGAGTTTGTTGTTTTGATTTCTAATTAATATATGTTTGTTGTTCAGGGTTTTGAGCTGCAAGTTGTTTTATATGAAAAGTAGTGTTCTTTTTTTGTCTATTGGTAATGATGGACCCTCTAGTAGTAATGTAGTATACTTTTTTTGACATTTGCTTAGGGTTTTGATTTCGGCCACTGACTAGAAGTCCCTGCTATCAATTTTTTAATCCAAAAATTCTAGGGTTTAAAGTGTACAACTTTTTCTGAAATAAACATGTGGGTTCTAGATTCTATCTATTCAAACATGTGGATTCGAATATTTATGTGTTGTAAATTATTTTTATTTTTATTTTTTCTTTATGGTATATAGATCTTGTAGTGGGACAATAAGTTTAGTTGTGCATTATGGGGGACATTTAGAACTGTTCCTGTTGTGGAATATGTTGGGAGCACCTTTAAGTTTGATTATGTAGAAGTAAAATATATATCTATAGGTGCATTAAGACAATTATGTGACCATGTTGACCTAGGTGGGGGAAAAATACTTTGCTGAGACACCTAATGGTTCCACAGAAGCATTGAATAATGATGAACTACATGATTTATGTTTTGAGGATTTAACTAGTGTTAGTGAAGTATAAATATACATAGAATGTGACATAAAATATTGTGGTAGTGAGTCTGGATCACCAATCATTGAGAGGAACAATGAAGAAAATGAGGCTGAACAATTTAATAATCCATATTGGGATAAGTTATTTGCTGGCATTAACTATGATAGTGGGGATGAGCAGATTGATTTAGAATATCAAGTATTTGATAGTGAAAATGAACATGATAGTGGAAAAGATGATTGTGATTTTGAGGAAAATGTAGACTTCAATGTTGAAGAGAGAGAGCGGGGAGGTAATGATGGGTTCAAGGGGACTAAGGGATGGGATTGAGAGGGTGGTAGAAGACTTTATCTTGGAAGAAAAACAAACTGTGGGTACTTTGGGAGAGGGGGGGGGGTCAGAAGACAACATATGTGATGGAACAACTTTGAGGGCACTAAGGGGGCCTTAGAAGGCATTAATCGTGATGATGCTTAGAGTTTTATAGTGATAGTGAGGAAGGCTTTTCTGAAAGTGAATATAGGTTGGGGGATAATGAATCAAATTTTGAGAGTGATGATAGACTATCTGATGAACATGTGGATAAAGAGGTTAAGTGGAGCATGGTGACAATGATGAACATGGAAGGGGAGAGAGAGATGGTGAGTAGTTAGAAAATGATGTTAAGGAAGATTTAGTCCTTCATGAAGATGATCTTGCAAGTGCTAAGGGGTCTGATGATGAAAACTTTGGAACTAGATTCCTAATATTCAATCCTGTATGCTTTTATGAACCTACTTTTGATATAGGAATAATTTTCACATCCAAGAAAGATTTGAGAACAACAACTAATTTTCATGCTATCAAAACAAAAAGAAGTTTAAAGATAATAAAGAATGATTAAACTAGGATTCATGCTAAGTGTGACGATAAACACTGTTAATGGAGACTCCATGCTACCAAAAGATGTGATAATGCTACTTTCCAGATTAGGGAATACAATCCCAATCACAAATTTGTACAAGCATTTAATGTGAAAAATGTAAAATCTAGCTGGTTGTTTGAGAAGTACCTGGATAAATTTAAGTCTGATCTAAAGTGAAGTGTGAAGTGGTTCAAGGTAGATGCAGTTGAAGAGATAAGGTGTAATATATCAACTAATCAGGCTTATAGCACCAAAAGAAAGATAATGGAGAGATTAGAGTGTTGTGTTGATGATCAGTGTAAGCTTTTGTGGGATTATGCAAATGAGATTAAAAGAACAAACCAAGGTTCTATTGTCATTATAGGCACTGATTAGTCTACTGGTGAAAATAGGTTCGATAGAATTTATACTTGTTTACTTGGGTGTAGACCAATACTTGGGGTTGATAGATGCCATTTGGAGGGTCTTCAAGGAGTGTGTTTCTTACAATAGTAAGAATTGATCTTAATAACAATCCTTGTAGCTTATACTGTGGTTAATAAGGAGAATATAGACACATAGGATTGGTTTTTGACTTTGATTAAGCTTGACTTGAAAAAAGAATGTGACACAATTTGAACCTTCATGTTAGATAAACAAATGGGCTTGTTCAAGTCCTTTTAGATGTGTTCCCAAGTATAGATCATAGATTTTGTGTAAGACATTTGCGCAATAATTTTTAAAATACTAGATTTAAGAGTGCAACACTTAAGAATGCACTATGGAATGCTATGAAGGCAACCACATCAAATGAATTTCTAAGGAAAATGAAAGAAATAAATGACCTTGATGAGAAAGCAGTAGCTTGGTTTAATGACAAGCCCCTTTATGAGTAGAGTAGGTCACACTTTGGTACAACATGTAGGTGTGACATGTTGTTGAGTAATAGCTGTGAAACTTTCAATTGCAATATTCTAGAGGTTGGAGACAAGCCTATCTTGAGCATGCTTGAGTAGATTATGAAATATTTGATGAGGAGGTTGCAAATAAATAGGGATAGGGTAAATGAAATGTGGCAACATATTTTTGTCCAAGAATTTAGAAAATTATTAAGAGCAATATTAAGAAGAGTGCTGATTATATACCTATCAAAAGTAATGACAAGCATTATCAAATTTCCTGCTTTGATGGGAATAGGTTTAGGGTTGATTTAGGTGAGGGCACTAGTGGATGTAGAAGATGAAATTTGATAGGAATCCTTTTCAACCATGCCATCATTGCCATAATGTGTCAAGAATTGAATATATAGGACTTTGTTCACAGTTACTACAGTGTGGAGACCTATAGGAAGTTCTATGCTCCAACAATAATGTCAATCAAGGGTAGAGATGAGTGGGAGAAAATTAATTTCATCCATCACTACCACCAAACCTTGGCAGAGGTGTAGGAAGGCCCGAAAACACAAGGAGGAAGGAGTTAGATAAAACTATAGACAAGACTAAGAAAACGGGCAGGGGAAAGCCAATCATGAGCAAGAACCAAAAAAATTTGAAAAGGCAGCAAATAATTGTAAAATGTGGCACATGTGAAGTAGCAAGTCATAATGCTAGAGGGTGCAAGAGATTGACCAAGGAAACTGAGCATGAAGTTGGCAATATACAAGTTGAAATTGAAATTGAGCAAGGAGTTGGCATTGAACCTCATGAAACTAAGGATGTAGCTGGGAATGTAAGTCAACCAAATGCCTTTGGTCCAGTGACAATTAAAGCAGACACAAGAGGCTTTGCAAATGTCTTTGGGCCTACTGAATTATTTAAGAAGAAACTACAAGTATTTTAGAATTATTGCTTATGGCTTTAGGTTGCAGTACTTATATGTTTTATGGCTATGCTTATATGTATTTAATATTTCTCTTTAGATGAGAAAAAAAACCATAGTGTAACCATCGAAAAAAGATAATGTTCAAGGTAAATCAAGACCAAAGAGAGTAAGCTTAATTTTATATTACAGTGTGAGTATCTTACAATGACATTGTGTTTACAATCTTGAATTTTTTAAATGTCGCAGGCTAAAATCCCTCAGCCACCAACTAGGAAAAATCCAAGGAAGTGAGCCTATGGTTCAAGTACAAATATTAATCCAAAAGTAAGTATTGTACTAAACATTCACAGTATGCTATTTTTTTAATTTGAAGCTTAAATTCTTATTTTGTGCAGGCACCATCTTCATAGCCAAGTTCTGAGTATGGCTAGCAAACCCAAACAAGGAAAAGTCCAAGGAAACAACTCCTGCATCAAGTTCATAAGTAGCAGCTCAAAAAGTAAGTAATATTCTACACTTATATAAGTATGCTATTTTTTTATGTGTTGCATTTATTATTACTTTTTGCAGGCACCATCTACTGATTATGGCCACCATGCTCCAACCTGCTCTTGCTTACAAGGGCAGCCATTAACACAAAGGCCCTTAATGTACCAACAGTTTCAAGAGTCTCAAATGTCTACTTAAGCAAGCATGGTCAACATCATTACACCTGCCCCTTTTATTGACAAAGAAAGAGGTGCATACGGAAATGAAGAAGGAACAATTAGCACAATCAAAGGTGGGGAATTTGTGACACTATTCACCTTAACTACTACAGTAAAAAAAGGAAAAGACAAGAAAGGAAGGAAGGAAAAGTGAGCATGAAGAAGTCTTTGGACGTCTTTTTTTAAACATGGGATAAAACTTTTTTTGTTGTTTTGGATGGAAAACAATTGTTTTTTGTAACATGGAAAACAATGTTACTCTTGTGGGATGGTGAAACAACAATTACTTTTGTGGCCGAGATGATATGTTTTGTAGCTTGTGTTTTGGACAATTGCAATTATATAATAGATTATCTTTTGAGGGGTTCGTTGTTTTGTTGTGTGTTAATTTTTATTTTTTCTTTTTTTGTTATATACTAGTTTTTTAGATTGGTAGTATTTTGGAATTTTTGTTTTGGTCCGACTTTATAACTTAACATAGAGTGTCATTTGTCATTTGTAAGTTTTTGAATTTGTACCTAAAATATAATGATCCCCTCACATTAAAACATGCCAAGGCTTGCTTTAAATTAAACGAACTTGATCAAATATACAAAGTCAAAAACAACTTGAGTCTTATCCTCAAACACATGACACCTTTTCCAACCTACACTTACATACATTAACATCTGCAGGAATTGAAATTACATACTTCTATCTCCATTCCACTAACCCAATCAATACTTGAGGAAGAGGAATCTAGAAACAACAAAGGATAATTGCAAAAGCTTATTGCTTCTTCTCAACCTACATATTTAAGATTCAAGTTGCCTCAACCTTTGCACCTTAGCTTTAGATTTTCTAAAGTCTTCCAATTCACTTCATAACAGAAGCATGTGGCCAACAACCCAATAATAATTGTAGTTACTCTAGCACACATTGTTGGATCCATCCAAGCAAAGAACCCATAGCCTCCTCTGTAAAGAATGACTATGAAATTTTATAGAAGTCCCAATAAGAAGGCCAGTGAGAATATGGAGCAAAACAAATGGAGGAAAACTGAAAAAACAAAAATGGAGGACAAAATGGAGCAATTTTTTTTTTCAAAACTAGAAAAATAGAGCAACCAATTTTTTTCGAATTGGTAGTAGAAATTCTTTGCTGAAATTCAGAAAAGTTTTACTTTTTTGAAGTGGCAACGAAAATAACTCTTATAATGAAGAAACAATTATTATTTTTTTGAAGTTGCAGCAAAAATCTGTCTTCAAATGTAGAAAATCAGCAAAAATGGGAGTTCAAATTTTCAATTTTTTACCTTGTATTCAAGGCACAAGTGAAAACACCTACCCAGGTTTTCCTTTGTCCATGAAGTCCAAATACAAGCATTCTTTCCACAATAACAGGTTAGGAGTCCTTCAATGGCATTTTTAGGGTTGGTGGAAATGGCGGAAATAACTAAGAGTGGAGAATGTGGGAACTGGATGGAAATTTCCCACCAGATTGCCAACAAATCTTTCAAAAGGACAAAAATAAGCACACTACACATGCCACAAAAAATATGTTAGCACTTATTTTTTGCTAACAAGGCAGAAACAGGAAATGACCACATGCCCAGTGTGCCACGTCACCTTTCCAGTGATTTTGGTCGTCTCTAGCCAAAAAAGAATGAAAAATGACAATTTTTTTTAATAGTTATAAGACTAAAATTGTAATTTTACGACTTGTAGGACCAAAATCCTAACTAGTTAAACTTATAGGACTAAAATTGTGATTGTGCCTATGTATTATATGCTTTTGATAAGTTGGGTAAAATTAAATAGCACTGGGATATATTTCATTTTCATTTTCTATTTCAAATATTTTGTAGTTGAAAAGACCTCATTTTAGAAATAAAAATAAAATTGTATTTGCATATTTTGTCTGAAAATAATAATTGTGGTAGATATAAGATTGAAATTTTGACCTTGTTTTGATTTGTTTTTAAATTCATTTTCACTAATTTTTGCTATTTAAAAATAAATTATTAATAACTTCTCTTAGGCTATTTTCACCAAAATCCAATCCGTTTTTATCTTAAAATACGTTATCCAATAATTTATAAATCTTGTCCTAGTAATTTATATATTTTTTTTTCTTTCTATTTTCATTACTATCATCTTTTTTAACCTACAACCTACTAATCCTATATAATCATTATTTTTCAGAAAACCTATCAAATACAAACTCAATTTCAACTCACTTTTTCTAACTACCCTTTCAAATTTTAAAAATGTTGAAAATAGAAAATAAAAATGAAAACATATCCAAACGACCTCTTATATTTATATATTTGAAAAGACATATTTTTTGCAAAATATATGTTATAATTTAATTATTCTAAAATGACAGTGAATGCTTTATGTCAAATCTAATTTGAATTTGATATATATGATAATAGAATAGTAGGATAGGTTTAGGAGAAATTAAAAATGATATTAAGTGGTATTTTTGATCAGAATGTGCATAAGTTGATATTATTGATTTTTAAATAGTGTCAAAAAAGGAAACGGTCTTTGAGGACACAACCAAATGTAGTGTAGTGGCTTGTTGGATATGTTTTATGACATATTTTCAATTTTCACCATTTTCAAACTTTAAAAAAGTGTTAATTAATTTTTGTGTAGGGAAAAAAATATAATTAGATAAATTATTTGAAAATGTGGAGTAGCATAGATCTAGGTTTCAAAATTTATTTAATTTATATTTTTGTATATATAAAAAGATAGATTTTTTTAAGCATGTATATTTTTCATATTATTTTAGTAATTTATGGATATTTTATATCATGTTAAATTGATTTTGATGGACGTAATATAAAGTGTGATAGGTTTGAAAATAAACGACATAGGACCCAAATTTCCGTCTTGTATTCTAAGACTAGAACTTTTATAAGGCAACCCCACATATGAAAATATTTTGAGCTAAGTTTTTTGCTTTTCAAGCGTTCAAATAGAGTGCTTCCTTTATATTTTAGAGGGACTTTGTTTAGAATATGCCATATTCAGAGCCTCTCCCTGCATATACTTTGGTAATCCAAAGTTCAAAGTAGACTATTGATAATGTCTTTAAATATTCTATTCTTTCGTTTGACTATCCTATTAGATTAGGGAGAGCAAGGAGGAGTCATTTCATGAAAAATACCAAAGTTTTGGCAATATTCAACGAATGGCTTAGATTCATACTCTCCACTTCTGTCCGACCTTAACCATTTAAATTTTTTACCAATTTGAGTTTCAGCTTCATTTTTGGAAATGACAAACTTTTCTAGTGCTTCGTCTTTATATTTCAACAAGTAAACATAACAATATCTAATACAACCATTTATAAAAGTGATAAAATATCTTTTAAATGTGATCCTTATTTAGGATACCACTAAATTCACAGGTATTAGTATGAGATAATCAAGTATTTTAGAATATCTTTCAATCAAATGGTATGGTTTTGTTTCTTGTTTAGCTTCAACACATACTTGATATTTGTGATTTTGTTCAAAATCATGTTTAAGGATTAAATTCAAGTTCATCATCTATTTAATAGCACCAAAATTTAAATGACCTAGATGACTATACCATAGAACAACAGTATTCATAGAAAAAGATTCAGAATACTCAATTTTATTCATGTTCAAACAATGTTTTGAATAATCCATCAGACAGATAACACTTTTCAGCAAAAGAACCATTATATAAAATTATTCTTCATTGAACTTAAAGTAAGTTCATAACCCTCCCTGAATATTATAGAACCACTTATTATATTCTTACAAATTGTTGGAACATGATACACCCTCCTAAGGACATTATGCATCCCGAAGGAAAGGTCTATGCAACCTATACCAAGTACTTTGGTAGCACTTGAGTTCCCCATTGTCTAAGAATTTTCCATCGATTGGCGGGTAAGACACAAAAAGCAACTTATCAGCACATGCTTGCACATTTGTGATGGTATCTATTAATCAACCAAAAGGTTCATAAATAAAAAAGAGTTTGGGTTTCAAAGAAACATACCCATCAATGATCATTTCTCAAGCGCTAGCTTCGCTAGGTTTCCCCACAACCATGTTGACAAGAGCTGGCCCAACACACTTAGGTTGAGCTTTAGTTTTCTTGGAGGGACACTCCTTTGCCCAGTGGCCTACCTATTCACAATTCCAACATTGCTTGTTTTCTTTCTTGTTGGCTTTGCCTTTATTTATCTTTTTTGAGTTGAAGCTTACTTGGTTCATTTAAAATTTTTCTTCTTTCCCATTGTTAACATATTTGCCATAGGTTAGTATTCAATAAGAACTCCATGAATTTGATTATGATATTCTTCTCTAATGCTTATAGCGATCATCAAATCATCTTGGAACAACTTCCCTTTTTGATGTTTGAGTGTCATTCCAAAATTTTTCCAAGATTTAGGAAACTTATCAATTATGGACATGATCAAAAACTTTTTTGAAAGTTTTATCTAGCATCAACAAAGGCATATTCGAAGTTGATTAGTCATGCATTTGGTCAATTACAACTTACCCTCTACCATATGATATTTCAAGAATTTAGAAATAGAATACTTTTTGAGCACTTGTTCTTCAATATTGTATTTTCTATCCAACTTATCCCATAATAACTCTGCAGAGTATGAATTAAACACTAGACGTCAAAGAGAACATTTGAAAAAGCCGGCAGAATGATCCTTTATCCAATTAATCTAGTTCATCCCACTAAGAAATTTCGACCATTTTGGGATCATTATCAGTTGTTTCAAGCCTAGGAACCTAAATTACCGATAAAAGTCCCTTCATCATAAGCTAGATTTTCACTCATTGTTATCAACATTTGAAAAACTAGCCCGAACACTTTAATGGCAAGCTAGATAGGTCAACTTTTACTAACAACATTGAGCTAATATCGAAACAATTCACAAATACCATATTTTATATAGATTGGTTTTAATACTAGCATTTTCTTCAAGACAATGAAAATCTAAGTTTTCATATTATCAAAGATTATGCAATAATCACGCAACAATGCAATAAATAATTTTCAAATATAAAATTTCGAGGTATGTATAACAACAACAAATTCAATTTAGTTTTGCAAAACCAAAAGAAATGAAACTAGTGTTGGGACAACGATAAAATCGAATCAAATAAGGAATGGAAAAGCAGAAAACATGCAAAATACTTATCTATATTTTGTATTGTTAATTGAACGATTGCTAAATCGCTACCAGAACTAGTTTGCCTTGGAGGAAACATTGACCCATTCACTGTTGTGCTAGTACGACAACTCTTCACTTAGAATAAGATAGTCCAGAAGATGGCTGATGCAATTAAGATCAACTTTACTTTGATGCACTACTCAATTGTCAAACCTAAATAAATCAACATTATATAGAGAGAGCGAGAGTGGAGAGAGTAGAGAGAGTGATCAGAATTAATTCTAAGTTATGCGTCTTTAGACTGCAACCAACAAATTATTTTATAAGTGTAAGAGGTGGAGTACTTTAGTGACCAAGGGAGTAGTATTTTGAGATAAAGTATTTTATATTTATCACTACTTTCCTCATCTTTGTCTCAACTCCAATGGAGGACAAGCACTAGTATTTGAGACAAAGTCTTTTATACTCTCACAAGTCCCTACATCTTTATTTCAACTCCAATATAGACAAGTTCCACTTACATAATTCATGCTTATTTTACCCATCTCTTTTACACTTTAAACATCTATGAATTTCATTCAAAATTGAACGAACCCAAAAACTTTAAAGCATATATTTAACATGTAATTGGCCCCAAAACCTCAATTCATGAAATGGTCTCTTCTATACCATAGATTTTCATGTGGTCATCTATTGCCTCTACTTTTCTCTAGGTTTACTCAATCTTCCTGCCAAACTTGCTAAAAGATAGATCATAGGAAAATACATAGACCTTCCGCACGAAGATACCATGGACTTGAGGATATTCATTCTTGGCAAGGAAAGTCTCCAAGAATGTCTCCTCAATATCCCCACCCATGTCCCGACTAGGGTAGCAAGCCAAGCTTGCTACCTTGGGATTAGGAATAGCAGACGATTTGAATAGAACTCGGATTTGTTAATTGGTTTGAGTAGAACTCGAATTTGTCCAAAATGCGTCCCTTCTGGAATGAGTTCTGAAATTATAAAAGAATCTTGGATTTTTAGTTTTGAAACTCAATTTGACTCTAACCCATTATAATATTTTAATATATGAATTCCATTTACATGCATTTTTTTTCAATATATTTTTACGTATATTTAAAAACTACGTATTACATATGTACTTCATATAAAAGTGATAATATTGCCATAATTAATAAATAATTTATGCATTCAATATATATCAAAATAACCACAAATCTTAGCAAATTGATAATTTTTTAAGAACTAAAATTTACATATATAACAATTTTAAATAACTAATTTATTGCTAGTAATTTTATATTCAAGATTCTAGAAGTTATTGTAGGATTATTGTTTAAAGAATATATTTTTTTAATTTTTTTTTTAAATAACAAAGCGAATTTAATAGGTCCAACCTAAGATTGATATTGCCCTCAGGCAAGCAACACATCCAACAACTCATTCCCCACATATACAATCAAATTGGCAGCGGCCTCAACCGCCTCGTTGAGGTCAAGGAGCATCATCTTAGCTCCAAATTTTAGTTGGCAACTGCAAAATTAACCAGACAAAGAGATGTTAGTTGGAAATTACAGTTCCGGAGGGCTCTTTTCACTCAACTCAGATTCGTGTTTTAGCAAGAAATCCTTCACTACACAAATTCTTTTCCTACCTCACCTCTTGGGGTTGTAGAGATGAATCAATTCAGCTTGTCAATCTTGCAGGCGGGCTCGATTATATCCTGACTCAAAATTGAACTCAAATTTTTCAAATTTTTTCGAGCATTTCTCAAATTCGACTGATTTCTTCTTTAGATTCCAGAAATCACGTAAAGTACAAGTTTATTATATTGACCTGTAAGGCAAACACTTAAGAGAAACAAAAACATCCCATTAGACCCTTGCGATGAAATTTCAACAGGGCAAATTAAAGAAGAGTTTATAAAACCACAAAACAAGTCCCTCGACATGGCAATGGCCTCACTCCTCTTTCTCAACCAACTTTATTTTGAAAATCAGACATGTTAAACAAAAAACCAGCCAAACTGTCTCAATTTTACTTTAGATATATATGGCATCATCCCTCTTAGGAGCACCATGTAAACCGGACTTAAGAAGAGTTCTTCAGCACCCATTCCACCAGTGTAGAAATACCAAATCCAGTGGCATTTTTCTTTTTATCATTCCAAACAGGGCCAGCTATGTCAATATGCATCCATTGCACCTTCTCATCGACAAACTGTGAAGAAACAATTACTTGTCAGATTTCACAGCTAACGCAGACTATGAAATCATTTTCATCAAAGGTACCTTTCCCATTTT
The DNA here is from genome assembly GCA_014898725.1 of Jacaranda copaia. Lineage (NCBI taxonomy): Eukaryota > Viridiplantae > Streptophyta > Magnoliopsida > Lamiales > Bignoniaceae > Jacaranda > Jacaranda copaia. The sequence continues at coordinate 141,722 of JACGDI010005313.1, read as the reverse complement.
CTTTTTGTTCTCAAAGTATAACTTGGTGCTGCCCCATCAAGAGGAACAACAAATGTAATGGAAAGTCTTACCTGCTTCAAGAAAAGAGCTGCAGTGATTGCACCACCTTGACGACTACCTGTATTCACCATATCAGCCACTCCAGATTTCATGGACTCCCAATAACTTTCCTCCATCGGCATCCTCCAAAGTTTTTCCCCGCTGATCTCTGAGGCTCCAAATACTTCTTTTGCTAGGTCATCGCTGGGTGTAAAAACACCTGTTTTTTACATTAAAGAAAGAAATTAGTTGATTTTATATAACATGACCTCCATCAGCTTTACATATATTTGATCAGAAACAGAACAATTTGACCCCATCTGCTCCAATCTGCACCCATTATCCCCCAAAAAACAAATCTAATCCATACAAAATGAAGACTTGTAAATCCTACCAGCAATAGATGGTCCCAGAGCAACTATACAAGCCCCAGTAAGTGTTGCAAGATCCACCATCTGCACATTTGAGTAAACATTTGTCAAAAATCTACTTCAAAGTGCATTTGGAAACCAATTTGCTATCTGAATTCTTTGGTAGGCAAGACAAAGCTTGATATCGAATAAAATTATCTAAACATGTGAAGACAAAAACCAACTCAGGGTATATCCCACGAACAAAATTCAACTTCCTATTTCATAACTACACAAATGGATACAAAAACTAAGAGCCTGTTTGTTTTTTATTTCATTTCTGTATTCAATTTCCATCATTTCTAAAAATTAAACAATTAGCTATAGTTTTGAAAATAAAGATGAAATCGTGTTTGGATGCTTTGTTTGAAAATAATAATTAGAATAGGTATAGGATTGGAAATTTAGGTGGTCATACTTTTTTATGCCTATAAAGTTGTGTTTTTTGCAAAATATATGTATATTATAATTATTTTGAAATAATAAAGAATACTTTATGTCAAATCAATTTTGAAATTAATTAATGTTATAGTAGAATAATAGGCTAGTTTTAGGAAAAATTGAAAAAAAAAATAGTATTTCCAGTGAAAATGGGTATAAGTTGATGGTTTTCAGTTTTTAAATATTACCAGAAATGAAACGGGCCATTGGAAACAAAAAACAACAGACTGTAATCATTGCTCTCAAACTATTCCAATGTTTGAAAGTTAGCAAAGGCATCCATACCATTCGAGCATAAGCCACTATGTAAGGTTGTAAATTCTTATTCTTTTAGGTTGTCATTCCAGAGTTAGGTCGGTGTGCTTCTCAGTTAAAAAACATAGGAATTGAGAAGTGAAAAAATATCACAGAAAACGAGATATTGCTTAAAGGGTCTGAATGCAAATGAATGCATCTCAGAATACCTTCTCTACGCCTTGACTACAAGCATAAACCAAGGCATCAGCAAGTGTTAGTCTTCCTTCAGCATCAGTGTTGTTCACCTACAAATATTGATCAACACAAACAACATTTAGAAATGGCACAAGGCATAAAGGCCCTGACCATCCAATGCAATAGCAGGAAAACAGTACCAATCAAGCCCATGGAAACTTCATTGAAGACAAACAAATACTAGGTACCTAGGGTTAACCATGTTGAGACTAGTAAAACTAGGTTACCTTAAAATTATAAGCAGAGGATAACAACATGATCACATTAAAGGTAAACTTACAACCCAAACTCAAAAACAAGAAAAATATACAAGATAAAGCAAAATGAATGTCTACTACTCCATTTTAGCTCTGATTTGTAACCCAAAAGATAAACGATATGATAAAGAAATTGAAGTATCTGGACAAATAAAGAACAAAGTGACAAAATCAGGTGGAGAGCTTGTACATAAATTAGCACAAAACATACTATTGCTAAATCCATGCATTCTAAAAATGCTACAGAGTATCGAATGTCATGCCAAGTCAAGCCATCTGGACAGCAATCCAGAAATCTCCAAATTTCAGGATATGCAATGTGTTGATTTTCTTTTTCCTTATTCTTCTTTTCTTTTTCCTTCTTTTTTTTTTGGGTGTGTGTGTGTGTGTGTGTCTGTCTGTCTGTTTGACTCCAGTTAGTATTTAAGTGCAAATACATTATAAATTCGTTCATGCAAACTTTTTCAGCAATTGACCAAAGCGATCAGTTGAGAAAATCTTGAACAGCTAACAAGTGTGAGATTATTACATGCATTTGATTAGTGAAACACACTTTTCATCAACAGGAAGTAGGTGCATGCACTGCAGGACACTATATGGCGAAGCAAAGAAAGCTTTAGCTTCTATTTTTCTCCAGTCAACTAAGATGAAAAGTTGTGAACAAGCACATTACACATGATAAATTCCAAGCAAAAACAGAGAGACCAGTCTCTCAAGAAACATATAAGAGTCCAAGTGACATGCAAAGCAGGCAGAGAGAGGCCCACCATGTAATATTCAACAGGCCAAGCCTAAAGCAATTCAATTTTTAATTTGGCCCTTATATTGGAAAAAATTCCAGATTCATTTTCAATATTTAAATTGGTAAAAATAATAAGCATCTACAGAAATATATTAAGAAAAAGATAATATTATGAGAAAGCAGGCATGGAAGCCCAAAAGGGAATATAGACAAGATTCATCAAAGAAATAAACAGAAAGAACATTCATTTATAACCAGTAAAATGGAGAAATTACCTCAATGGTCTTTCCATTTGAAGCTGTGACGATGTCCCCAGGCCGCATACCAGTTCCACTTATCATATTCTCGCAAGCTGCAACAATGAAGTGAACCTGCATATAAATTATCAATCGTCAAGTTTTCTCTTAATAATTAGCCAAATCCTTCTGGGAAAAAGACAAAAAAATTAATTTTTGAGAGCATCAGATGGTGGGGTATCGGGGTTGGGTGAACCAAATCAAGCAAACATTATGTCCCCGAAAAAAACAAGAAGAAAGAAAAATGATTCACCTCTACTCCAGCAGGCTTGATTTGACCGAGAGCTTTTGCTGCTCCCAGTACTGCTGCTGAGCCTCCCATATCAAATTTCATGAGTTCAATCAAACAGCCTGCTCCTGTCTTGATATTGTAGCCACCACTGAACCATAAAGAAAATATTAAGACTTTTTCCGACAAAAAAGCCAACGAGCAGAAGAAAGTCCATTTATCTTCACAATTAAAAAGGTGAACATCCTTCTTTGCAAAAAGCATATATTCACCTGTCAAAAGTCAAGCCTTTTCCAACTAAGGCCAGCTTGGTTTTAACTTCTCCACTAGGAGGCTTGTAACATAAATGGATGAAATGTGGAGGATTTGCTGATGCTGCAGCAACACCTAAATAGGCACCCATTTTCAATTCTTTGCACTGCTCTATGTCCAAAATTTTTGCACTAAAAACATCATTAAACTCCAAGGCAATCTTTGTGGCTTCTTCAGCAAGTACTCCTGAAATAACGAAAACCAAAAACAAATGACATAAGGGGGACTTCACCTCATAGAAAGCCAAGTTGACAACAAACTCATATTTCCAGAATTGGGGCATTAACAAAGGCAAGAATAAAGTGAAGAGAACAACAATGGAATATTTACATACCAGGGGTGAGTACATTGGCTGGAGCATTTACAAGCTCTTTTCCAAAGATGATCCCTGAAGAAACATCTTCTGCATATTTGAGCTTTTTAGCTATTTCAGGTCCACTACCGAGACCAATAATGTCAATTGATTTGAGAGCTGGTTTCTTTGATTCTGATTTGAACCTATTATCATCAAAAGTCCCCAATATAGCTCCTGTTTCATTCCGCAAATCCCAGGAAGTAATGGCATGAATTAGCAAAATACACATGCTGCACGTTTAATTCAAAATTTAAGAAATCCTTGATGGAAAGTAGTACCAGTAGCTATTGCTGAAGCAGTACTTGGCTTCAACTCTGCAGGGATCCCTTCAGAAGAAGCAAGTGTGATGGCAACATTACTTGCCTGGACAGACTTAGCTGCTGCAGCAACAGTCTCACCAAGACTGCGATAAGCCACAGTTGCTGATGCTGCTGCACCAAGCCCAATTAAACCAACTCTTTTTGAACCAAGACCAGGAAGCCTAAGAACTGTTGACTGTCCGGTCTTTCCAGTGAAATCCTCCTCATATGAGGCTTCAGATAACAATCCACCCAACTGCAAATCTAGCTTTTGCAGAATTGAATTCTTGAACTTTGAATTCTCATCTTTTGCCATGTCCTTTTCAGTGACACCCACAGCAAGTATGTCTCCTTTCCATTCTACCAAATCAATCTCTTTTGCAGCAAATGAGATCTTACAGCATTCCAGAAACACATCAATTTAGTAAAGTTGCAACAACTAATATGGCCAAGCAAAACAACCAACTAAACACAAGAAGAAACATGTGTAAAATACAGACAATACAACAATTTAATTGGGAAAAAGAACAAAAATAATGAAATCAGTTCCATGGAAACTTCAATCTAAAAACAAAAAGATCTTCTTATCAAAAAAAAGAAAAAAGAAAAACAAAAAGAGATGGTAAACACATTTGAGGTCAGGCCCAGATGGGAAGTTCTTGCTAATTGAACAACAAAAATTTGCCTTAGCAAACTAACGTTGTTAATGTCACAGCAGAAACAAACAAAGATCCAGTCTTGATGGTTTCCTTACAAAGCCAATGCTATAAACATCATATACATACTGAACTTCATTCAGAAACATCAATAGATTCAAGAAGTCCACCAAGAACATCCGTACGAATATACTCTCATGTAAGCTAATCATAAGCCCATTAGTCCCAAATGTACCATAACTCCAGTGCACTGTAAAACTTTCCAAAATCTACAAAGAATCAAAATCAATCAATTCCAGAGCATCCTTTGGTTGGGTGGGGGGTGGGGGGAGGAGAAAAAGTAGGGAAAACGGAGCACCTTAGGCGGGTCGATCTTGTTTGGTTGAGTGAGGCCAAGAGTGGCCCGGGCAATGGAGTGAGCCATGCGCTTCGCTCTAGAGGAAGACAGACGTGCGGTCGCAAAGGAAATACCCAAGATTGGACCAAATCGGAACTTCGTGAAAACCGAGGGACAGGAATGGTAGTAACAAGAAGATGACGAAGATGAAGTCGACGCAAGCAAGGTGACGGAAGTGGAGGCTACTCTAATGGCCGCCATTTTAACGTGTGAATTTCTTGATATTTATATGTAGTGGATAGATAGAGATATGACACCAAATCAGAGAAGGGTAAGAGAGAGTATAATGTCGCGGGGCAGGCAGGGCGGGGGTGTGCGGGGGCGCTACGTCATTTGTTATTTAAGTACGCCTGTCCATAGGTATGTATGGTGAGCTGTTGTGTTACTCATTTGTTTTATTTACATTATTGTACTATTAATTCGTAAAAGTCAAAAGTAATTATATTAGTTGTTTAAAGTGTGTATGTAAAATCTGATAATTTGTTTGTCATTTGTTTACTATTGTACTTCTTAAATAGTATCAATCTCTTTATAAAAAAATAAATCTTGATACTTGAAGAACAGAGAAGATTGTAATCCCAGTTTGTAAGGTTTTGAAAATCGGACCAAACTGTCGGTTTGGCCGGTCTGATCGGTGACCGGATGGTGATCGAAGCTCAGTTCGGTCCAGTTGGGCCATAGAAATCGGGAGTAGTCAAAATCGTACCGGTTCAACCGGTTCAGTTTTTTTTTTAAATTTTTAATTTTTATAAAAAAAGAAAAGAGAAAATTATGTTGAAAATGATGATTACAAATTTTGGACATATAATTTTTTAAAATATGAATTTATTTTTTTGAAATTTAATGAAGTGGTAGTTATATACTAGTGTTTATATTTAATTTATTATTTTATTCTATTTAATCTCTCTAAAATTATATCAAATATTTAGTATAAAAGAATTTATTTTTACTTGAGTTGAAATATAAAATGAATGATTATTTAGATTAATGTGACATATTATTTTTTATTGATTTATAGTTGACTAATTTTTAAACATTATTATTTTTTAAAAAATGTACTTCAAAATAAGTAAGTTAATTTTTTTTCCAAATAATATTCTTTCTATATAATTGAAAGTTTTATTTTTTAGTAATATTAAAATATTATATATATTTATAAAATTAAATATAATTATAGTTTTATTATGACGTCATACCAGTTTGACCACTGGTTGAACCAGTAACCAGTAATATTACTGGTTCATTATCCGGTTTGATTTTGAAAACATTGCCAGTCTGAATAAAATTTCTAGTGTGTCTAAAAGAATGCTTCTCATATTTTTATGTTTTGTAATTCTATATGTTATCTTGTTCATTTTGTATTTTCTATTAACTTCAAACATTAAAATCACCTTCAAATCTCTATCTTCTTCATAAAATTCGAGTATGTTCTGCAGTTGCCTAAAAAGGATTCTCTGCATCAGAAAGAATTTTATTATCTTCATCCCTGTCTAGTTTCTTTCCAAAACTTTAATCCTGAATGAAGCAAGTATCTTATCATAAGAGGATACACTCTTGTTGTTGCCCACAGTTGATGTTTGTTTTTAGCGGAGTTATATCTTGATAAGATTCCAACTTCCATCTGGTATCAGAGCCATGGATAGTTTACTACCCAGGCCTTCCACCTCCTCTTCTTTCTCTTCCATAATTCCTAATTCTAGTTTTCAAAATTCAAATGCTTTTAAGATTGATTCTCTCTATGAAATTACCTATCTACCTGAAAATGAAAATGTCCCTCTTACCAACTTTTCTCTTATTAATCCATATAATACTTTCTCCAAACCAAAATCCTCATTTACCAAAACTATAAAATGTTTAATTAACCCTTCCAAAATGCAGGTTAAAGAATATGTCCAAGCATCAGCCTTAAACCAGCATTTTCTTCCAGCCACAGAAAATGAGCAAATGGTATCCATTGAGTTACCTTCCTATCTCCCAGATTTATGGCCTTCTGAGGGATACACTCATATTCATTTTGAAGCCATTAGGTTTGCATTAACCTTACATGGTCGAAAAGGTCTTCTTACTACCTCAAGGATAGCTTTGCTGAATATTCATTTATCTGATTATTAGCATGCTTGAATTGGTATTGTTCAGACCACATTGAATGCGGGAACAATTCTAATCACTATGTTTCCAAATTTCAATAGGCCAATAGTAGATCCTTGTTTGAGGTCAGCACTTAAGCTCCAGATTTAGATTTGTGGTGCAGTTCCAATGGCTACAGCATACTCAACAACACTCCACTATCAGATAGTGTACAAGATACAAAATTATTCCATTGATTTTGCCATCCCATAGGAAACAGATCATGCCTTGCTCATTTCTGTTGATACCAACCATATTCCCAACCATACTTATGTGCCCAGGCAAATTCCAAAGGAGGAACTACAAAAGTTAATCACAGAGACATGGATTACTATCTATGAGAGAAATCATCAGTCTACAAAGGAGGCCATGCCAATTCAGTTTACAAAACCGTCTTTTCATAAAAACTAAGATGGTATGGTGGAAATTACGGTCAAAAAATAAAAGGAGAAAATTGGTGTTCCTAGATACTTCAACCTCCTGTATACTATCCAATCTACTATTTCAATTAGTGGATTTGATGGTAATGAATCTCCGATTTATACTCCAGTTTAAAATGCTGTCCTAAGATAACATTCAACGCTCTCTCGAGATGATCCTCATGTTGATACTCTGGGACAACCATCTGGCAAATTTGACTACTTGATCAAATATACTCCACCGCCTTCTACACCATAGCCAACAACTTATTCTGGTTGGGATGATGATGATGATAGCTACGGCCAAGATGATACAAATCTTGACGATCCATCAACCATGACACCAAAACAAATTATGATGTTTACTCCTTCCTCATCTTTTTCTTCTGCTCCAGAAATGTTTCCTCTGAAAGAAGTTCATACACTGAACTTCAAGCATTCATGGAAGATCAAAAATCTAACTCCTAGAAATGCTGATGGGTCTTTGGTTAAGTTTACTACTGTAGAAGCAACGCTTAACTAGCAATCAGAGAATGTTGTTGCTCAAAATCAGATGATACAGAAAATTATAAAAAGCCAAGAATGAATTAAGGACAAGATGGATAATCAATTGGCAGGATTGATCCAGACTTTAAAGCATCTGACTAGTACAACAGCTCACCATACTCAGTACAATAATTCATGTCAGCACACCAAACTTAGTACAATAATTTAAGCCAAAAAGCCAGAGGCATAAGAACCAAAAACAGTAGTAGATTTATTCTGTTGGGGAATCTTTGCTAATGGGTTGTCAGGTTCAGCAAAAAGTTCCATCTTTTCCACCATTAATGCTGACTATTTAATTTATATGGGTCTTGGGAATCAATGAACATATCATCATCGTTTACCTTTTCTTTACCCTAGGAAGATGAAGTGGAGGCAATAGAAACAACAGGGAATGAACAAGGCTTTGTTGCAGCAGAACTCCGTGAAATTTGATTATGTGAGAGGGAATTCCATCTAGAGTTGAAATAAGATTAAGATGCTCCCCATATGGAATCAACAGTAGCTTTGATCGTCTCAATGTGGAATTGTTCAAAATATGCTCTGACATTTTCTTGAAGCTTGATTGCATAATCAATTGGCAGTTGTTCCCATGAAGCATCTTCATCAAACTTAAGTCAGATCTAAGATGGAACAATTGAATTGAACTCTGCCATTCTTCTTTTAAGTTCTCTGATCTCATCCCCATGATCATAAAACTCTTTATTAAGAAGATAAGGGAAGATACCATATTCTTGAACTGAATAGAAATATGGTAAATTATGAATATGAGGAGAACTTTGTCTAGAGAGAATGTAGATGATAAAGGAATTAACTGTAATGTTCTCGGTTAATTTGATTTGAATAACCTTGAACATCTTCATCCAAATAGAAAATGGGAAGAGCCACTCAAGAAACGTTTTGGCATAAGGGTATTTTTCTAGATCATCAAACCACTCACTATGCAGTTCTGCAAACCACTTGATAGACTGTTCGATAGGGAATTTAACAATAAATTTCCACTGTTCTAGCATATACCAAAGTAAACACAAGAATTCTTTTGAAAACATAAGATGAAATGGACTAAAGATACTAAACAAAGTAAAGAAAGGAAAATCAGGATGGAATCCTGGACTACCAAAAGTATGTAGTCCTATTTTCCTAACAGCGAGAGATTAGTATTTTAACATGAGTTCCTTTACTCTGGATTTAATAGTTTTGATTTTCATTAAATCAAAAAGCTCAAGAGAAAGACTCTTAAGAGGAAAACTTTGAAAAGAAGTGGCATTGGATGGATTAGAAAGGGAAAACATGCAAATAATGGGAATGTGATTTCTAGGAATAACTGGAAGAGTGGGTTTGGATAGAAAATCAGCAAGAATGTTGGTTTTTCCTTTGATGTGGTTAACAGTGAAAGAGAACTGGGAAAACCATTCTACCCATCTGAGAAGTTGTTTGGATGGAAGAGAGTAAGGTTTGAAACTTAACATCTTTGTAAAGGTACTAATATCCATTTCAACATGAAAGTGATGACCAACCAAATGAAATTAAAATTTTTCTATCCTTTTCTTGACTGCTAAGATTTCCTTGTAAGTTGAATGGTAATATTGTTCAGAAACCTTGAAAGAACCACTTTTGTATTCACAAATATTCCATTTCCCATTAATTTCTTCAAACAACACTACATCCCAAAAAGATTCACTTGTATCTATTTGAAGGATTCTTGTACCATCTAAAGGAATTTGCAATGGGGGTAACTTCTGGATGATTGTTTTGATGGCACGCACTGCTTTCCTTTGTGCAAAAGACCATTATGGAGGATTTTTCTTTAGCATATCCTGTAAAGGACTAATAATTGATACAAGCCTGGGAATGAAGTCTGCAGCATAATTGATGACTTCCAGAAACTGTTGAATTTGTTGTTTTGACTGTAAGTCATTAGGGAACTTGAGCAATTATGAAGCAATATGTGGTTGCAAAGAGTATTGTCCTTCCTTGATATGCATTCCCAAAAACTTAATCTCTGGCTGAGCAATGATCATTTTCTTTTCAGCAAGCATAATTCCATATTTTCAAACTAATTCTCCAAAATGATGAAGAAGATAAGAATGTGTTTTCATATATTCAGAAAATAGGAGAATATCGTCAATATAAATCAGGACATTTATGAACAAAGATTAAAAAATTTTGACCTTTGCTTTTTGAAACAATGAAGGAGTTGTTTTTAGGCCAAAAGAAAGAACAGTCCATTGGAAATGAGCATTTGGAATGCAAAAAGTTATTTTATATCGGTTATCAGGATGAACACCAATTTGCCAAAATTTTGCTTTTAGATCAAACTTTGAAAACGCGTTGGCCTTGGTCAAATTAGAAAATAAACAATTTTTGGTTTGGAGAGAAAACTTCTCATCTGCAAGGAAGTAGTTGAGAGGCTTGTAGTTGATTACAAGTCATATTTTACCTCTAGCCTGCTCTAACCTTTTATTAACATAAAATGCTTGACTAGCCCATAGAAAATTTGTATACTCAATAAGACCTTCATCTCGTAACTGGGTTAATTCCTTGAGAGCCAACTCCATCTGATCAGGTGGTATTCTTAGGTGACTTGCTTTTGTAGGATTAACATTTATATCCTTCTTGAAGGGTAACTGTATAAAAAACTCTGGATTTTTCCAAACATGATTTGTGCATTTATGAAGAAAGTCTAAATGAGATTCTGCATAACAATCTCTGACTAGATTGGCTTGAATTTCAGAAATGGAATCAACAGGAAAAATAATATTATATTATGGTTTGATATAGGGAAGAAAATAAGATTTAAACTGAAGACCTTCAGGTTTTGGAACAACTTTTTTCTCTCATAGTTATTTAATAATATCAAACCCAATAATAATATATGTCCCTGGTAAGGTTGATCTAAGGAATTTTTGGGTTATAGATAACTCAGAAAAAAATTGAATTTTAACAGGTTTACTAATCAAACTAATAGACAGTGTATCACTATTAGCAACCTGAAAGACTTCATGGTGTTTCTTCCAAAAAGAGATAAGAAGTTTGTTTGGATTGAAAATAGAATTAGAAGCTCTTATATCAAGTAATCCAACAATAGTTATTGGATTATCAAATTTTTGAGGAATAATTTGTACCTGAATAAATGGTACAGCAAGAGCCAATTCGATCATCTTGATCCCAAAAATTGAAAACATTTCTTTAGTACTTTTTGGACTAGAATCTGAATCATCATCAAAAACGTCTTCAAGAGCGAATAGAGTTTGTTCAGGGGGCTCTGCTTCTTCAGAGAAGCTAGACTTCAGATCATCTTGCTCAAGATCACATTGTGTGAGCTAAACAATTTCTTTAAGAATTTTATCCCTTCTTTTGTTTAGGCAAGATTTTGCCCAATGTCCTCGTTTGTGACAAATATAGCATTTATCTTCTTTGTTTTTTGTGAATTTTCTTCAAAAGAATCACCTTCTTTTCTTAAACATCCACTGTTGATTGCGTCTTCTTGACCTTCTATGATGTTTGTGAGACTTTGCTGGACAATGACACTTTTCTGTCTTACACTTGATCTGCAAATCTTTTCGATCACACTCTTTAGAGAATTTATTTCTTGTCTCCTGGAATTCCTTAAAAAATTTTCAATTGTTGCATAACCTGTCAAGAGCTTTGAATACAAATTGATAAACTTCTCCAAGGAAAATGTCTGCAAGAGTTTTTCCTTAAAGCTTAATTAATTTTAAGGCTTCTTGACCAAGAGACTCAGGAATAGAATTCAAATAAGCCTACTTAAGATTTGGATTGTCCATCCCACCAAGAATGTAAAATTTTGTGATATTTTTTGGAAATGTTTCTCTAAATCCTTCCTTATGAATGAACAACACTTTATTTTGAAAAACTCCTCTATGGTTGCATCAACATAGTTTTGATACTGACCAAGAAACTCAACATAGATATAATTCATGAAAGTTTCTATGTTTGGTGAGTTTCTAGCTTGGATCTATCTGTATTCTCCCAAAGCATGCCACCATTCTTTCAGGGTACCAATCATCCTTACTGTGAAACCAATAATAACTCCTGTGAGTGTAGCATTTAGTCTTTGAAGTTCAATGACACACCAAGACATCATCTCATTTATACGTTGTTGCCATTGTGAAGGTGGAATATTGTCAAATGTAAACATGGATTTTGACGTTGTATTGCTGTAGCTATCATCAGGTTCTTGGATGTGCGGTTCCCTGTATCTTTATTTTCCTTACTGATTGGTTTCAGGCTCATCTTCAACAACTGGTTCTTCATGGGTCTAAGAAGTTTGATTAATATAAAGATATGGCATATCCTCTGACATATCTTCTGAATCGCTAAGATCGCTAACATTTTCTAGAGATATTGATAAGAGAGCTGGCCAAGGTTTATCAGGTTTATTTTTCTCAAAATCAGCAGTTTTTTTGAGAAAATCTGTTAATAGATTGATAGTGGAAGGACCTTGCAGCATGAATTGATGAGAACTCAACTTTGAAGTGACAGGATTAGATTTCTTTTCTTCTAGTGGTTTTGCGACAAGTGTTGATCTGTGTTCCCACTTGTATTCTTCTGGTGTGAAGAATGAAGAAGAGTCCCCAAACATTTTTTTAAAATTTTCCAAGCCATGAAGAGGTTGTGACATAATAGGAAAGGTAGAGATAGAAGGTTCTAGTTTTCTCCATATGGAATCTCTTTGATACTATTCCTTAAGAGATCTAAGTTGGGTTTTGAGGGATTTGATCTCCTATTCTTTTTGGGAAAAAGATTGAAACCTTTCATAACAATATTTTGCGTCTCCTAAGAAAAGGTAAATGATGATGATATGTTCATTGATTCCCAGGACCCATATGAATTAGACAGCCAGCGTCAATGGTGGGAAAATATGGTACTTTCTGCTAAACCTGACAACTCATTAGCAGAGATTCCCCAACAGAATAAATCTACTACTTTTTTTGGTCCTTATCCCTCTGGCTTTTTGACTTAAATTATTCTACTAAGTTTGGTGTGCTGTCATAAATTATTATACTGAGTATGGTGAGCTGTTGTACTAGTCAGATGCTTTATTTGTATTATTATACTATTAGTCTGTAAAAGTTAAAAGTAATTGTACTAGGTATCTAAAGTGTGTTTGTAAAGTCTGGTGATTTGTTTGTCGTTTATCCAGTGTTGTACTTCTCAAATAGTATCAATCCCTCTATAAAAGGATAGGCCTTGATACTTGGAGAACAGAGAAGATTGTATTCCCAGTCTAAATAAAATTTCTAGTGTGTCTAAAAGAATGCTTCTCCTATTTTTATGTTTTGTAATTCTATACGTTATCTTGTTCAATTGTATTTTCTATTAACTTCAAACATTAAAATCACCTTCAAATCCCTATCTTCTTCATGAAATTTGAGTATGCTTGCAGTTGCCTGAAAAGGATCCTTTACATCAGAAAGAGTTTTATTATCTTCATCCCTGTCTAGTTTCTTTCCAGAACTTTGATCCTAAACGAAGCAAGTGTTTTATCATAAAAGGACACGCTCTTATTGTTGCCTACAGTTGAGGCTTGTTTTTAGTGGAGTCATACCTTGATAAGATACCAGCTTCCATCTGGCATCAGTGCCATGGATAGTTTACTACCTAGGCCCTCTACCTCCTCTTCCATAATTCCTAATTCTAGTTTTCAAAAATCAAATGCTTCTAAGATTGATTCTCTTTATGAAATTACCTATCTACCTAAAAATGAAAAAGTCCCTCTTACCAGCCTTCTTCGCATTAATCCTTACAATGCTTTCTTCAAACTAAAATCTTCTTTTACCAAAATTGTAAAAAGTTTAATTAACCCTTACAAAATGTAGGTTAAAGAATATGTCCAAGCATCAGCTTTTGACCAGCGTTTTCTTCCAGCCACAGAAAATGAGCAAATAGTATCCATTGAGTTACCTTCCTATCTCCCAAATCTATGACTTTCTGAGGGATACACTCATATTCATTTTGGAGCTATTAGGTTTGCATTAACCTTATATGATCGAAAAGGTCTTCCTATCACCTTAAGGATGGCTTTGCTAGATACTCATTTCTTTGATTATTAGCATGCTTGTATTGGTATTGTTCTGACCACGTTGAATGCGGGAATAGTTCTAATCACTATGTTTTCAAATTTCAACATGCCAATAGCAAATCCATGTTTGAGGTCAGCACTTAAGCTCCAGATTCAGATTTGTGGTGCAGTTCCAACGACTACAACATACTCAGCAACACTCCACTATCAAATGGTGCACAAGATATAAAATCATTCCATTGATTTACCTTTCCACAGGAAACAGATGATGCCTTACTCATTTCTATTGATACCAACCATATTCCTAACTGTACTTATGTTCCCAGACAGATTCCAAAGGAAGAACTACAAAAGTTAATCACAGAGACATGGATTACTGCCTATGAGAGAAATTATCAGTCTACAAAGAAGGCCAAGCCAATTCAGTCTACAGAGCTATCTTTTCATAAAAACCAACATGGTACGGTGGAAATTACATTTAAAAAATAAAAGATGAAAACTGGTGTTCCTAGCTACTTCAGCCCCCTGTATACTATCCAATCTACTATTCCAATTAGTGGATTTGATGGTAATGGATCTCTAATATATACTCTAGTTCAAAATGTTGTCCTGAGACAACGTTAAACACTTTCTTGCGATGATCCTTATGTTGATACTCTGGGACAACCACTGGCAAATTTGACTACTTGGTCAAATATACCCTACTACCTCCTATACCATGGCCAACAACTTATTCTGGTTGGGATAATGATGATGATAGTTGTCGCTAAGATGATACAAATCTTGATGATCCACCAACCATGACACTAAAGCAAATCATGATGTTTACTCCTTCATCGTCCTCTTCTTCTACTCCAGAAACATTTCCTCCAAAAAAAGTTCAAACATTGGACTTCAAGCATTCATGGAAGATCAAAAATCCAACTTCCAGAAATGCTGATGGGTCTTTGGTTAAGGTTATTGCTATAGAAGCAATGCTTAACTGGCAATTAGAGAATGTTGTTGCTCAAAATCAAATGCTACAGAAAATTATCAAAAGCCAAGAATGAATTGAGGCCAATATGGATAATCAGTTGGCAGAATTGATCCAGACTTTAAAGTAAAAGATTGAAACCGTCCATAACGATATTTTGAATTTTCTTCAACAGTCTAAACCTTTTTCCCACAAAGAATAGGAGATCAAATCCCTCAAGACACAACTCAGATCTCTTGAGGAATAGTATCAAAGAGATTCCATATGGAGTAGACCGAATCCTTCTATCTCTACCTTTCCTATTGTGTCACAACCTCTTCATCGCTTGGAAAATTTTAAAAAAATATTTGGGGACTCTTCTTCATTCTTCACACCAAAAGAATACTAGCGGAAACACAGATCACCAGTTATTGCAAAACTATCAGAAGAAAAGGAATCTGGTCCTGTCACTTCAAAGTTGGGCTCTCATCAATTCATGCTGCAAGGTCCTTCCACTATTAATCCATTAATAGATTTTCTCAAAAAAGCTGCTGATTTTAAGAAAAATAAACCTGATAAACCTTGACCAACTCTCTTATAAATATCTCCAGAAAATATTAGCGATTTAGAAGATATGTCAGAGGATATGCCATATCTTTATATGAATCAAACTTCTCAGACCCCTGAAGAACCAGTTGTTGAAGATGAGCTTGAAACTAGTCAGCAAGGAGAACAAAGACACGGGGAACCGCATATCCAAGAACCTAATGATAGCTATAGTAATACAATGTCAAGATTTATGTTTATGTTTACGTTTGACGATATTCCACCTTCACAATGGCAACAACGTATACATGAGATGATGTCTTGGTATGTCACTGAACTTCAAAGACCAAATGCTATACTCACAGGAGTTATTAATGGTTTCACAGTAAGGATGACTGGTACTCGAAAAGAATGGTGGTATGCGTTGGGAGAATACAAACAGATCCAAGCCAGAAACTCACCAAATATAGAGACTTTCATGAATTATATCTATGTTGAGTTTTTTGGTCAGTATCAAAACTATGTTGATGCGGCTAGAAAGGAGTTTTTCAAAATGAAGTGTTGTTCATTCAGAAGGAAGGATTTGGAGAAACATTTCCAAAGAATGTCACAAAAGTTTTATATTCTTGGTGGGATGGACAATCCAAATCTTAAGCAGGTGTATTTGAATTTTATTCCTGAGTCTCTTGGTCAAGAAGCTTTAAAATTAATTGAGCTTCGAGGAAAAACTCTTGCAGACATTTCACTTGGAGAAGTCTATCAGTTTGTATTCAAAGATTTTAATAGATTTGTGCAATAATTGGAAATTTTAAAGGAATTTCAGGAGATAGGAAAGAAATTCTCTAAGGAGTGTGATCGAAAAGACTTGCAGATCAAGTGTAAGACAAAAAAGTATCATTGTTCGATAAAGTCTCACAAACATCATAGGAGGTCAAGAAGGCACAATTAGCAGTGGATGCCCAAGAAAAGAAGACGTTTCTTTTGGAGAAAGTTCACAAAAAATAGATGGGATAGATACTATATTTGCCACTAGTGAAGACACTAGGCGAGATCTTGTTCGAACAAAAAAGGGAATAAGATTCTCAAAGAGATTTTTTAGCTCATACAGTGCTATCTTGAGCAAGATGATCTAGAGTCTATTTTTTTTGAGGAAGTGGAGCCCTCTAAACAAACTCTATTTGCTTTTAAAGAAGTTTATAATGATGATTCAGATTATGGTCTAGAAAGTACTAAAGAAATGTTTCCAATTTTTAAGATCAAGATGATCGGATTGGCTTTTGCTGTACCATTTATTCAGGTACAAATTATTCCTCAAAAATTTGATAATCCAATTACTGTTGTTGCATTACTTGATACAGGAGCCCCCAGTTCTATCCTTAATCTAAACAAACTTCCTGCCTCGTTTTGGAAAAAACATCATCAAGTTTTTTAGGTTGCTAATAGTGATACACTGTCTGTTGGTTTGATTAGTAAACTTGTTAAAATTCAATTTTTTCTTGAGTTATCTTTAACCTACAAATTCATTGGATCAACCTTATTGGGGACAGATATTATTATTAAGTTTGATATTATTAAACAACTATGGGAGAAAAAAGGTGTTCCAAAACTTGAAAGTCTTTAGTTTAAATCTTATTTTCTTCCCTATATCAAACTACAGTATAATATTACTTCTCCTGTTGATTCCATTTTTGAAATTCAAGCCAATCTAGTCAGAGATTATTGTGCAGAATCTCATTTAGACTTCCTTCATAAATGCACAAACCCTCTTTGAAAAAATTCAGAGTTTTTTGTACAACTGCCCTTCAAGAAGGATATAAATGTTAATCCTACAAAAGTAAGTCACCCAGGAATGCCACCTAATCAGATGGAGTTGGCTCTCAAGGAATTAGCCCAATTACGCAATGAATGTCTTATTAAGTCTATAATTCTCCATGGGCTAGTCAAGCATTTTATGTTAATAAAAGGTCAGAGCAAGCTAGAGGTAAAATACGACTTGTAATCAACTACAAGCTTCTCAACTACTTCCTTGCAGATGAAAAGTTTCCTCTCCAAACCATAAATTGTTTATTTTCTAATTTGACCAAGGCTAATGTGCTTTCAAAGTTTAATCTAAAAACAGGATTTTGGCAAATTAGTGTTTATCCTGATGACCAATATAAAATAACTTTTTGCATTCCAAATGCTTATTTTTAGTGGACTATTCTTCCTTTTGGTTTAAAAACAGCTCCTTCATTGTTCAAAAAGCAATGGTCAAAATTTTTGAATCTTTGTTCCCAAATATTCTGATTTATATTGATGATATTCTCCTATTTTTTGAAGATATGAAAACACATTCTTATCTTCTTCATTATTTTAGAGAATTGGTTTGAAAATATGGGGTTATGCTTGCTGAAAAGAAAATTATCATTGGTCAGCCAGAGATTGAGTTTTTGGGAATACATATCAAGGAAAGATAGTACTCTTTGCAGCCACATATTGCTTCAGAATTGCTCAAGTTCCCTGATGACTTACAGTCAAAACAACAAATTCAACAGTTTTTGGGAGTCATCAATTATGCTGTAGACTTCATTCTTAGGCTTGCATCAATTATTAGGCCTTTATAGGATATGCTGGAAAAAAAACCCTTTAGAATGGTCTTTTGCACAAAAGAAAGCAGTGCGTACCATCAAAACAATCATCTGAAAGTTACCCCCATTGCAGATTCCTTCAGATGGTACAAGAATCCTTCAAATCAATGCAAGTAAATCTTTTTGGGCTACTATGTTACTTGAAAATTAATGGAAAAAGGAATATTTGTGGATACAAAAGTGGTTCTTTCAAGGTTTCTGAACAATATTACTATTCAACCTACAAGGAAATCTTAGCAGTCAAGAAAGGGATAGAAAAATTTCAATTTCATCTGGTTGGTCATCACTTTTATGTTGAAATGGATATAAGTGCCTTTACAAAGATGTTGAGTTTCAAGCCCAATGCTCTTCCTCTAGACAACTTCTCAAATTGGCAGAATGGTTTTCCTAGTTCTCTTTCACTATTAACCATATCAAAGAAAAAATCAATATTCTTGCTAATTTTCTATCTAGACCTACTCTTCCAGTTATTCTTAGAAATCACATTCATATTATTTGCATGTTTTCCTCTTCTAATCCATCCAATGCCACTTTTTTTCAAACTTTTCCTCTTGAGAGTCTTCCTCCTGAGCTTTTTAATTTAATAAAAACCAAAACTATTAAATCCAGAGCAAACAAACTCATGTTAAAATACCAGTCTCTTATTGTCAGGAAAACAGGACTACATACTTTTGGTGGTCTAGGATTCCATCCTGATTTTCCTTTCTTTACTTTGTTTAATGTCGCTAGTCTATTTCATCTTATGTTTTCAAAAGAACTCTTGTGTTTACTTTGGTATATGCTAGAACAGTAAAATCTTGCTATTGAATTCTCTATTGAGCAGTTTATCAAGTGGTTTGCAGAACTGCATAGTGAGTGGTTTGATGATCTAGAAGAATACCCTTATGCTAGAATGTTTCTTTAGTGGTTCTTCCCATTGTCTATTTGGGTGAAGATGTTCAAGGTTATTCAAATCAAATTAACCAGGAACATTACAATTAATTCCTCTGTCATCTACATTCTCTCCAGACAAAGTTCTCATCATATTCATAATTTACCATATTTCTATTCAATTCAAGAATATGGTATCTTCCCTTATCTTCTTAGTAAAGAGTTTTATGATCATGGGGATGAGATGAGAGAGCTTGAAAGAAGAATGGCAGAGTTTAATTCAACTGTTCCATCTTAAATCTGGCCTAAGTTTGATGAAGATGCTTCATGGGAACAACTACCAATTGATTATGCAATCAAGCTTCAGGAAGACGCCAGAGCATATTTTGAACAATTCCATATTGAAATGATCAAAGCTACTACTGATTCCATGTGAGGCAATCCTATTTTAACACTAGATGGAATTCCCTCTTACATAATCAAATTCCATAGAGTTCTGCTGCAACAAAGCCTTATTCATTCCCTATTATTTCTACTACCTCCACTTCATCTTCCAAGGGTAAAGAAAAGGTAAACGATGATGATATGTTCATTGATTCCTAAGACCCATATGAATTAGACAGCCAGCATCAATGGTAGGAAAAGATAGGACTTTCTGCTGAACCTGACAACCCATTAGCAGAGATTCCCCAACAGAATAAATCTACTACTATTTTTAGTCCTTATCCCCCTGGCTTTTTGACTTAAATTATTGTACTAAGTTTGGTATGTTGTCATGAATTATTATACTGAGTATGGTGAGCTATTGTACTAGTCAGATGCTTTATTTGCATTATTGTACTATTAGTTCGTGAAAGTCAAAAGTAATTGTACTAGGTATCTAAAGTGTGTCTGTAAAGTCTGATGGTTTGTTTGTTGTTTGTCCAGCGTTGTACTTCTCAAATAGTATCAATCCCTCTATAAAAAGATGGGTCTTGATACTTGGAGAGTAGAAACGATTGTATTCCTAATCTGAATAAAATTTCTTATGTGTCTAAAAGAATGCTTTTCCTATTTTTATGTTTTGTAATTCTATGTGTTATATTGTTCATTTTGTATTTTCTATTAACCTCAAACATTAAAATCACCTTCAAATCCTTATCTTTTTCATAAAATTTGAGTATGCTCTGCAGTTGCTTGAAAAGGATCTTTTGCATCAGAAAGGATTTTATTATTTTTATCCTTGTCTAGTTTCTTTCCAGAACTTTGATCCTGAACGAAGCAAGTATCTTATCATAAGAGGACATGCTCTTGTTGTTGCCCACAGTTGAGGCTTGTTTTTAGCGGATTCATACCTTGATAAGATACCAACTTCCATTTGAATGAAGGATTTTGGAGAAATATTTCCAAAGAATGTCACAAAAGTTTTATATTTTTGGTGGGATGGACAATCTGAATCTTAAGCAGGCTTATTTAAATTCTATTATTGATTCTCTTGGTTAAGAGGCTTTAAAATTAATTGAGCTTTGAGGAAAAAGTCTTGCAAACATTTCCTTTGGAGAAGTCTATTAGTTTGCATTCAAAGCTCTTAACAGGTTATGCAACAATTGGAAATTTTTTAAGGAATTCTAGGAGACAGGAAAGAAATTCTCTAAGGAGTGTGATTGGAAAGACTTGCAAATTAAGTGTAAGATGGAAAAGTGCCATTGTTCGACAAAGTCTTACAAGCATCATAGAAGGTCAAGAAGGCACAAGCAACAGTAGATGCCCAAGAATAGAAAAGAAGATTGTATTCCCAGTCTGAATAAAATTTCTTGTGTGCCTAAAAGAATGCTTATCCTATTTTTATGTTTTGTAATTCTATATGTTATCTTGTTCATTTTGTATTTTCTATTAACCTCAAACATTAAAATCACCTTCAAATCCCTATCTTCTTCATAAAATTCGAGTATGCTCTGCAATTGCCTGAAAAAGATCCTCTGCATCAGAAAGGATTTTATTATCTTCATCCCTGTCTAATTTTCTTCTAGAACTTTGATCCTGAACAAAGCAAATATCTTATCAAAAGAGGACATGCTCTTGTTGTTGCCCATAGTTGAGGCTTGTTTTTAGATACCAGATGGAAGCTGGTATCTTATCAAGGTATGACTCTGCTAAAAATAAGCCTCAACTGTGGGCAACAATAAGAGCGTGTCCTCTTTTAATAAGATACTTACTTCGTTCAGGATCAAAGTTCTAGGAGGAAACTAGACAAGATGGAGATAATAAAATTCTTTCTGATGCAGAGGATCATTTTCAGGCAACTGCAAAGCATACTCGAATTTTATGAAGAAGATAGGGATTTGAAGGTGATTTTAATGTTTGAGGTTAATAGAAAATACAAAATGAACAAGATAACATATAGAATTACAAAACATAAAAATAGGAGAAGCATTCTTTTAGACACACAAGAAATTTTATTCAGAATATTATATAATATATAAAACAAAATACAAAATACAAAATAAAATAAAGAATTTGGAATGAAAGTTAAGGTTTTCTTAGTTATGCACTATTCCTTTTTTTTTTTTAAAGCGCAACTTGTAATTTATAAATCAGAATACTTTTGAAATTTATATATTATTTAAGTTATATGTGTGTGTAGTAATCGAAATCTTAAACAGGAAAATGCATGAAACCAGTGACATAATATTGAAACCATTGTTTAATTAATTCCAATGAAAAATGTAAACTTATGGTTTATGGCGCCTATTTATGGTTGATTGATTTGTGTTTCACCGCATTTTCATCATTCCTTGATCACCGTATTTCATCATCCCTTTATCTGAAAATACTAAGGGAATGTTTGGTTATATTTTTTTATGTGATTTTATTATGTATTTTGGGAGAATGAATGTTAAAAATAATATTAAATAATGTGAAAATTATGTTGGAAAATGTAATGAATTTTTTCTTATGTTTTGAAAAATAGTTAAAAATTGATTTTAGGGAATTTTGGTATATTTGTTTATGTTTTGTGGGAAATATTTTTTACTGTAACAGTTAAGTCAATTTTTTTTTGTTTGTGATTGGGGATGAAATGGATTTGAATGATTTTTTTTATTACAAATATAATGGTAAAATATGTATGATATATATGTGTAATAATTGAATGGGCAGAGAGAGAGAGAGAGAGGGGACAAGCAGTGTGCTTGGGTCAGAAGCATGGAGGAGTGGAAAACGAATGGAGTATTTGGTTATTTTAGTGGAAGGATATGAGCTTTTTGGAAATATTAATTATAAAAACATTGAAGGAAAAAAGCTACATGTTTGGCCATATTTTCTCAAAATAATTTTGTTTTGGGAAAATGCTCTCAAACATTATTTAAATTTTTAATTCTAACCTAATGAATTAAATATAATATTTTATTGTCAAAATTAGATGGGGTAAAAATATCATAAAGGTAAAACAGTGAAACATAAGGAATGCAAATCAATTGTTGTGGCACCAAAAGTACACACATAATTTTATAAAAATAATCATAAAAAATCATATGTTTTGAGTAACTGTCCCAATAAGTTCTTCTGTCTTCTTTTCTTTTGATATTGCGCGACTTCTTTACATACACAACATATTTGTGACTTCTTTATGCATTCACTGCCCCTTTTTTACATTTCAGTGTACGTGTAATGGTTTGGCCTAATCAAATTTTAGTACGTTGAATAATTAAATATTATTAATTTATCTTATATTGCTTGAAGTTTGAAATAGAACTCTAATTCTTAAAAGTACATCACATCATTTCATGTTGGAAAGAGATACTTAGCTAATGTTTGTTTATAAATTATATATTTTGGATTATATGTTTTGAAAGAATAAATTTTGGGAATGGGGTCGGAGAATGTGAAATTTTCATTAAAGAATATGATGTGTTATTTTTTATGATTTGAAAATAGTATGAAAATTATTTTGGAAAAATTTGATATGTTTGTTTATAACTTGGTGGGAGACAAATACTATTGTAACAATCAAATCAATGCATTTTTATTATTTTGGGAGAAGATAAATTCTACTATAACAGTCAAATCAATGCTTTTTATTGAGTTTTGAAAGTGTAAATGAGTTTTAGTATTATTTTTTATTATGATATAGTAATAAAATATTGTAATATGTAAATATATGTATATGTGATGGTAATGATTATGATGTAAAGAATATAAGATTTTTGGTCATTTGTCAGTTACATTATAAGAATAATCCGGTCATTTTAGAAACTATTTTGAAAAAAAAGAAAGACATATATTTGATTATATTATTCCAAAATAATTTTATTTTAAAAAAATATAACCAAACATATCCTTAATGTTTATTGTTTTTACCAGAAGAAAAATATTTTGGAGAACTAAAAATAAATACCCTTAATATTTACAACAGATATGAGTATTTTTTTGTTAGAAAGTTTTGATTAAATAGAAGGAGGGGTGGTGTTAGCCCCATACCCAAATTATTAGGGAGTTAAGGGCCAAAGTGCCAAACCTCAGGGGTTTTTGTACAAATAACCGATGAACTCCCCACCAAGCAATCTGCTCCATAACTCCCAGCAAATTACGCCTTGGTGCTCTATTTTGCTTGAGCTCCAGCAATCGGAAACCCTAGCAGCAGGCTTGACATAATAATAACCATCAATTTTCAGAAATTGATAGGAATATCAGAATAATAGAAGATGGTGTCGACGAATTTGAAAGCAGAAACCATGAAACTGATGGAGAAACGGAGCGGAATGGAGGCAGAGATGAATGTCATTATCCACCGCCTCTGCCAGCCCGGCGGCCCTGGCCTCTCCGGCAACCTCCTTGATTCCGAGGCAATTTTTCCTTTTTCCGCTTTTAACTGTCTACATAGGTCTACTTTTTAAATCTACAAGTTTTGCCTTTTTTTAGATCAAATTTCACTTGCTTGCTGCTAGAACGAACTAAAATAAAGAATTTATATGCTTAGTGTTTCGGGGTTGTGCAGGGGTTTCCTAGGGCAGATATTGACATCCCAACTGTGAGAGCAGACCGGCATAGGCTTGCTGGTAATTTACTGAGCCACGTTGGTTGTATGGTAAAATAATTGGGTAATAGTGACCGATATTATCTGCAACTTCACTTGATTTTTTGGTGTAGGAAGTGTTGAATAAAAATATATATTCCACAGCCTGCACGTTTTTATTCAATTGCCTTCACATCATCGTTACTCTTATTGCCACCTTTGGGTTTTTGATTAGGTTTTTTTTCACCTTATATTCTCAATTGTATTGAATCCTTGTGATAGAAGTGGAATGTGTTACCTTTTCAGTTTGTATTATAGTCAGAAATAGAATCGATTTTAGCATTTCAGTTTCATGGTGAATGAAGGTAGACTTTGGATGGAGTTTGCCTTGATTTTTATGATGCTTTTGAAATATTAGCGGGTGGCTGCGGTAAAATTTTTGGGGAGATGCAAAAGAATCGAGCCAGCTTGTGAGTCTAATGAACTAGCTCGAAAAGTGTTTGAGCTCAAGTTTGAAGAATTCAAGCTCAAGCCGAGTTTGTGTAAGTTTTTAGTCGAGCTCGAGCCAAATACTTCTTGTTTGCAAGCTTGTGAGCCTATATTTTTTTATTTAAAAAAATATTTATATATAAAAAAATATAATAAAATAAACTAATTTTAAAAATTTTTATAAAATAATTTAACTTTTCCAACTCGAGCCAAACTTGAGCCTATAACTTAATTTTATAAAAAAATATAATAAAATATATTAATTTTAAAATTTTTTATAAAATAATTTAATTTTTCGAGTTTGAGTTTGAGCTTGAGCCGAACTTGAGCCTAATGAATCTAGCCGAGTCAAGCCCAGCCCAAACAATTGCTCGAGCCAAGCTTGAGCCTCAATTTCTTGAGCTCGTTGAGCTCAAGCTCGAATTATACATTTGACTCGAGCTTGAGTTTGAAAAAATAATCAAAGCTTGGCTCGGCTCAACTCGTTTGTATCCTTAATCTCTATTAGGATCAATGTGCAACTTGCCCCCCTAGTTATCGCTTTATTTCTTATAAAACCTGCAAGGATATGTGACTCATTGAGATTGTTGTTGAATATCTTTCGACGACTCTATAAAAGAAAATTACTTTGCTGAGCCATGTGGTATGGACTCTTAAGGGCCCCCACTCCTAGGGATGGAAAGCTACTAATCTATAGATGAAGGTGAGTATGGTGTAACTAGTTTCCCAAGAAATGAACTATTGTGGCTCAATTTCACCACTTCCATGAACAACAATGTGCTCCTATAAGCAATTAAATACTCATTTGTATCGAATTTCTTGTCAAAATTTTGTTTTCTTGTTTATCAAAATACCCATCAGCTGTTGAGAGTTTAGGGAGAGATCAAAAGATTGACAGGAGGTGCATCTCATGATGGCTGGCAGTATGGGAGTGCGAGATAAAGAAGCATTCTTTTTGTTGAGAAAATACATTAATGATTTGTCACAAGTAAAAGCCAAGATGATGTGTATTTATGTTAATAACATGTATAACTGGTGTGGTTCAAAGTTCAGATGGGAACTGGGTTGTGCAGAACCTGTCACCCTCTATGCACTAGCTCTGTCTTGGAAATTAGATCCATATTAGCAGATCCACTAGACTGACCTTATCTATAATCTGTTTTTTTAGTGGAATATGTACCTCATCTCTGTTTCCTTTTGCTTTATATTTTTTCTAGTCAATGTGGTGATATGCAGTTGGAAGAGGAATTAGTAAATATTATTGCTTAATTTTTACTCCTGAAATGGCATAGAATATGGCCTTTCTAAACCGCAGAATGTAATCATGGCTGCATAGTTTGTTACTTGCTAAGAAACATAGAATGTCTAGCGCTGCTGCTCAAAGTGCAATTAATAAGCTAACTGTGTTTTGTTTGCTTTGTTCTTCCTGCTACAGAGCTTCGTAATGATCACACGGATATTACAGAGAAAATAAACCAAAACATTCAACTTTTGCATTCTGCAAAGCTTGCACCAACAGCTGCTTCTGTTAACGATTCTGGTTAGTAACTCATTTAAAGTTTTTTGTGTGATAAATAAGTGGACACTCATGATATATTATGTGCATGGCCTAGTAATGGAACTGAACTGAAAGGTTAATCGCCTCCTCAGCAAGCATGCATGTGAACATGGTTTGATTGTTAAAGTCGAAAAACTGTAATCAATTTTGCAAACTTTTATGCAAGTGACATAGAGCATTAACCACACTCACGAGGTGATGCTGCAGGGCCAAGAGATCAAGATGCAAATGCTGGCATATCTTCATCTTTTAGCAATTCTATTGCTGGAGGTCCTTCTGGTGCAATGGAAGTGGATTTAGTTGTCAGCAGACCCTTTGCAATAGTTGATGAAATCACCGAGGCATCTCCAGCAGCAGAAGATGGTTTACAACTTGGGGATCAGATTGTGAAATTTGGGAATGTGGAGATAGGTGAGAACCTGCTGCAGAGGCTAGCTGCTGAAGCACAAAATAAACAAGGGCAAGCAGTCTCCTTGGTGATAATGAGGCAAGGTGCTCTTATTAATATAACAGTCACTCCTAGAGCATGGTCAGGTCGTGGACTTCTCGGGTACATTACATTCTTGTTTATATTGTTCTTATAATTATGCATCTTTGAGTTTATTAGTAATTCTTGCCATGAATTCTTTAAGCCTCATCTTCATTACAACATTGAAATAATAATTGCACTGCAGCATTTTGCAATTGTAACATTAAGCACCCTATATGAAGTAGTTGAAAAGTCGACACTGCTAATAGGCATGTCAGAGGGCTGGGTCGGCTGAACGTTTATCAGGCCCAGTAGCTACCTTAGGTGGGCCTGTTTAACTGACCACGTAAGGGACCCATCTAGGCAGCCCGAGACTGGACCTGCCTGCACTCCGTGATGAGCTGGCAGGCCGGTCCTGAACTGGCCTGTTTGTTTTAATTAAAGAAAATAAATAAATAAATAAACAAAACAAAACAAATATAGCTGTTGGGCAGTTAGCCGAGTACTATATCTATGATCCATAGAGTCGTTGGGCTGATTGCCCAACGGCTATAAACTGTTTGGCCTCAGCTTCAATCTTTATTTTTATTTTTATTTTTGAAATTTATCATCACCACTATAACATTTTTCATTTCCTACCTATCACCAAAGTGCTCATACTTGATCTATACTCTCAATTCTCTAATTTCTCATTACTAATTCTCTCTCTTCTTGCAATTATTTATTAATAGTATTAGTCTAATTTTTTGTACATAATTATATTTATTAGTTGTGTTCTGTATAGTATAATTATTGGAATTCTTTGTGGAATTGATTCAAGGAGCCCTGAAGTGAGGTCAATCAATTTGTGACTTATCAATCATTATTAAAACAATTTTACGGTAGCATTTATCCTTCTTGGTAATGTAATTTGTGTTTTATTTTTTCGAACAAAATTTGTTAATCATTGAGTTTTAGTTTATTATAAAAATAAAGAAATTTTTTAAACTAAAACTACATTGCTCAGTGGTGATTTACTACTTTCTGAAACTTTTATTTTAAAATTGTTGCCTTTGAGCTTATTATATTGTTAATATAATTGGTGGTTCAGGACAGTCTCGTGCTTGAGTCCCTTAGATGGGCCGGTTTCCTAAGATGGCTAAGTTGGCCAGTTTAACTGGCCCACTTAGTGGGCTGGGTCGGGCTTGTTCTGCCTACTTTGACATGTTTACGGCTCACCACCTTGCTCAGTAGTGTTTTCTAAAACTATTATCTTGATAATATAAGTGTAAATTGGCCTAGCCCACGTTGACATGTCTATCCCTTACCACATTGCACGTTGGTGTTTTTTTTAAAAACAATTATTTGACAATATACGTGTATGAGTTTCTTAAAAAATAAGTGTTACAAAACATACAAGTTCATTAAAAATAATATTATTATATTAAGATTTAATTATTAAGAATGAGATAATTATAAATTTTTAAGTCTTTGAAAAATATAAGTCTTCCAGAGACATACAAGTTATTGGAATTAACTTTAAACTTAAACATTAAGGTTATAACCATTAAAAGTGATACAAATGTTTTAGAAATATTTGCTGGTATTTCTTAACTTTACAAGTGTTTTGAATTGTATTTTTAATTGAAATGATATTGATACATATTTATATAATACATATATAGTTGTGGGCCACCCCAGTCTGCACGCTGTCCTGGCCCTGACGGTTTGGCATGTTTAACTTCTAATATCAATGTCCCTTCAAAGCTTTTATTAGGTTATTTTGAACAATTAGTAATCGGGAATCCTTGGTCAATATAACTGGATTTTCAAAGAAGAAATCTATAGGAGTCTGAGCAAGATCCATGAGAAATGATGAACAGGTAAACTGTTGCTTCAACCATTGAGAAGGAACTCTCTACCGTTGGATTCATTAGCGTGAATTAAATTTGTATGCTGATGATAGTATTGATTTATGTAATTATATTACAATCTCCTTGTTAGTTTTGGAATTTCTTCAAAGCTATGTTTATTACTAATCTATTTTTGGCATGCATTATTTAATCTGAAAGGTTGCCCTGTCTGTGTATGAAATCTAGGGCTTTTTTGGCTTCAACCACATTCTGTGTTGGGTCAACATTGCCTGTTTTCTATGCAAATGTGTCTTCATTGGCCCTATGCATGAGTCGCTATTAGCCAGTGCATGTATGCATATTGACGATAACATGCAGTTACGTTTGACAAGAGCGAAGTACTTCTGATCAGTCAGGCATTTATGATGCATGTCCATTAGGTTGGCAAGGTAAAGCCAAAAGTTTTAAGTTTGAGCAACAGCTTCACCAAGAACTTTATGAAAGTTGTCTCTGTTATTACTGACTGGTTGTCATAATGTTATTTACAGCATTATAATTATTGTGACAACTATTTTCGAGATAACAAAATAACTTCCTTATGTGTGGGATATTTGCAGGTGTCATTTCAGAGTCTTATGATGGCGCATTTTAATTAATGGCACTTAAAATAATCAGGCTGATATTCCAAAAGATGAGCTCTTAGTTTTGTGTCTGGGGATAAGAATTTGTATCTTTCAAATGAATCTGAATTATGCATTATTCATGGACGTGATAAAAAAATTATCGTGACTTTTGCTTGTGAGATATTTCTGCCGGGTGGTTTTGTGAATCATGTGGGTAAATTTTTTTATTTTTCTTCTGAAGGGTTGATATTGTTAGATGTTCTATGTCAATTGCCTGTTTCCTTCCTTGCCTCCATCTCAGATGCTAGGATCAAAGTCTGAATTCAGGATGGTTCAGAGAAGAAGAGGTTGAATGAGACCGAGACAACTTGAATGGTCACTAATATTACTATGTTGGTTGGTTAGATTAGGTCCGGTTGAGTTTGTCTGCCCGAGTTGGTAGATAAAGCAAAAATATTTTTGAGATTGCATGGGTTTGTCTAGCTTAAACGAAAACGGTCGACACTTTTCTCCGAGTTGAAAATTTGATACTAATCAAATAAAGCTCAAACATAACTCAATATTTTGATTTTTGGCATTGAAGCCATGAGCAATGACCAGTTATGTGATTGTCTCCGAAATTACCATTTTCATTACAGGCTATGCGGTTATTATTCATTGAAATGGGAAAAGGTAAATGGTTTCATTTTTTTTTTTGTTGGCAAAAGATTCTATGGGGATAAGGTGCTTTCTTATTTTGCATTTTATCTAAAAATGGAAACACATGACAACAGAGACCGAAGGATGTGCCCACAGAGGGACCTAGTAAAATCCTTGATACCAATTGCCAAGCAAATTTTCACCCCTGCTGTGCCTTGTTCCATAGTAAATGGGAAGCCCAATAAATTTGGTTGAGCAACCCTTTGAAGACATCCCCCAAAAAGCAAAAAAATGGCTTAATGTTGCCGAAGCTTGCCCGGACAGGCTTGGCAATGTCCTTTTTGGGACATGCTCGCATCGTGGCCGAAAACAATAGCCTTTTTTGTTTATGTTTCTTCAAATTAAATATACATATATATAACAAATTAATCATACATCTACATAAATAATTCACTTTTTTTCTATTGACTTAAGAAAAAATTAATTGATATACATTTGTAGTAAAATTTGTCTCCTTTGAGAATCTCTCTAAACAAATCATTTTATTTCGGAACATTCTACAACAACTCTTAGGTGCTAATAAATAAAAAAATATTGCATTTTCTAGACTCACTATCAAAATACATTTTCTAAACTCACTATCAAAATACATTTTCTTATTTTTTCCAAAATAATTTGAACGTAATCAAACAAACCCAGATTATTTTGACTCTTTAGTTTTGGGATCTTGAAGAAAATCTTAAATTCTCAGTCATTTTCTGTGAGATTACGAAATGGGTAGCAACAAGAGTAACTCACGATAAAGAAAACGACTGGCACTCTTTATAAAAGATATCGGTGATAATTGGATCTTTCCTTAGTGGATAATATACATTTTCTAGTATCTTTATCGTTTAATGGACTAAAAGTCCATTATCAAAAGTACAATTAGTTTGTGGTCGGTTGGTAAAACCATCAATTTGATGATACTTTTGGGAGGAGATTTGGATCCGTTCAATAATTCGTACGAATGGTCAAGATCTCAGCTTTGACAGTCATTGAAATCTATTGACATCTTCAATTGATCATACTCGGAAATTCATGATCCAATATTTGCCTGCCTCAAAAAGTTGTATAAAGATTGGTCATGTCGGTATCCTATAGCGATTTAAATAATTTTTATGTCAAGTGTGATTAAAACTTAAAATCAAAGTATGCTATTTAATTAAATTTGGGCTCAACGCCTCGTAAACATAGAGTCCTGTTTATTTTTGTCACGATCAATTTCAAATTATCACTATAATTTTAGAAATTATTTGAGACTAATCAAATAATTTTGTCTTAGTTCCAAAAGAGTTTCACTTTCTTCAAAAAAATATGCATTATTCTTGTTATCTAAGACAAGTGGCAAACAAAGGCTTTCATGCAAATTTTTTAGAATTATGCACTAACCCACCAATCTCTCGTATAATAATTTGTACAAAATCTAAATTTTATCTCACTTTGGTTCAAAAGCATTCTTATTAACAATTTGACAAAGCGAAGGACAACTTTCCCCAATCCTTATTAAACAAGCAAAAGCAAAGAAAATAAGGACAACTTTCTCACAAGCAAGCCTCATAAGCGCGTTTTTCACTTAAACGCGTGATTGGTTGTGAAAAACAACTCTCTCAAAAATTTTCAAGGAAAAAAAGTTGCCCTCTGTCTCTCGCCTTGTTCTCTCTATCTCCCCCCGGCCAAATTATGAAAATACAATAAATAGAAAAAAAAAATTTAAAATTATCACGGTTTAAAAATAGTTACAAAATTATGGTAAGGCGTGGGTTTTAAACAAAGCTACAATAGCCACGCCTCTTGCATGCTAAAATCTCTTTCCACTTTTTTTTTTTTTTTTTGAATTTCGCCAGCCACGCCTCTTTGTAATTTTTTTTAATTAAATTTGTAAGAGGTGTGGTTGCTTGCATGAGTTTTTTTTTTGTTTTTTTTAAATTCCAAAGCCACGCCTCTTGGCATTTTTTTTTTAAATCTCACCTAATTGTGAAAACCCATGCCACTATATAACTCTCGCATTCCTTTCTTTAGTTTTTCGTTTTCAATATTCAACTTCTAAAATTTGAAAAAGTGAGAAAGTGTTAGTGTTGAAATAGAGAAGAAAATTTTGAGAAGAAAAATAAAAAAGAATAGAAAAGAAAATTAGAGAAGAAGATTTTGCATTTCAAATAATTTGAGGTAAAATTTAATTCGTGTTATTTAAAATTATAGTCTTTTATATTTGATTATTTAGTGTTTCTTATTCTTTTGTTGTTAAAATAATATTTTGCTGTTTTTTTAATTTTTAACAATTTGAATAGAAGTTTTATTTAGAGGAGGAATTTTTGACTCATCAATATCAGGTTAGTTTTCAAATTTTAGAAGTTTTTTAATTTAATTTGTTTATTATTAAGTTTGACATGATATTGTGAATCCGATGTTAATTTTAACATTTAGTTTGAATAATTTAAAAATGATAGACATGACAGTAGTATTAGTTGATATTTATGACATTTTCTTTTGATTAATTGCTCATGCAAAACTAGAAAGGAAATAAAAGTGTGTTATAAAATATTAATTTTTACATTAGTGGTTATCAAGTAATTAAAATGGTAATATTTTGATATTAGTTATTAATAATATTTATATTAAGTTAGAAAGATTTGGGGTTCATAATAATGAAGTTAATCTATATTAGATGAAATTTTTAAAAAAATATATGTGGTATAAATAATGTGTATCACATTTTATAGATTAATTACATTTGCTAATTGTATTATAAATATATTAATTTATATATGATATATAAAATATAATATGTTGTATATATTATGATAATATATAATATATATGTATTATAATAGAGAACAAAAAAGAAAAAAGGGAAAAAAAAACAAAAATATATGTATTATAATATATTATTTATACATAGAGAGAGAGAGAGAGTCACGGGCACTTTTGAGATATATGTGATATATAACCAATAACTACAAAATGAAAATTACATTCTAAAAACAACTACACCATGACAAGTACCAAGCAATAGGAAAATATTGATGATTTAGACCAGCAATCTAGTGTACTATGTTCCAAGAAAGAAGATATTTGGATTTATTATATTTATTGTGATAAAATCAATTTTAGATCAATAATTTTAGATGCTATCCTTCTGTTTTGTCATGGACATGTGCCTTGGCATATCAATTTAATAAAAAAAAATTACAAAGAGGTGTGGCTTTCAGCCACGCCTCTTCGGCAAAATTTAAAAAAAAAAAAATAGCATGCAAGAGGCGTGGGGCCACGCCTCTTGTGAATTTTGAAAAAAAATTTGAATTTACTCAAAAGGCGTAGGTTTCACCAATGCCTCTTGGACTGTAGCTTTTTTAAGACGTAGGTGAAACTATAGTTTTATAAATTCTTTCAAATCACGGTAATTTTAAATTTTTTTTTTACTACATTTTCATAAATTAGTCGTTTCCCCCCCCCTTTTCCTCCTTTGAAAAATAGGGAGAACTTTGTAGAAATTTCTCATTTCTTTGAAAAATTGCGAGAATCTTTGAGGCAAACCTCCATACGAACTCTCTTGGCTTGTCACCCTATTGTTACGCTTGTGACCCACTCTCCACTAGGTTTTCATTCTATAGCTAACTTTGTCCATTTGTGTTGATTTACGGCGTATATGCATACATGCATCGTGGGTGACACACACACACCTTCACCTAAGCACCCACATGCATGCCATTCATTCGATTACCTGCATTGTGAGACGGCATCCTTTGTTGCCTTGTCTGAGAGTTTTTGTTTGGCCCCTCCCCCAAAACGCCGCAAGGCTGTGTGTGTGTGTGTTTCCATTTTTCTGCATTTCATAAATTGTAGTTACCTATTCTTGTGGGTTGATAAGAAGAGTCAGTAATCTTGATTCTGCAATACCTTCTGGGCTAATGTATGATTACGATTGGATTTTTATTTTTTAATCTTTTGCTGAATTTTGATTACCTATTTTGTGGTTGATGAAGAGCAACAGTAATCTTGAATATGCTTTAGGTTCTGGGTTTAGGGTTGAGGATTAGGATTGGAATTTTTTATTTTTATTTTTATTTTTGTTTTCATTGAATTTTTGGTACCTGTTCTACTGGTTGATGAAGAACAGTAGGAATCTCAATTTTTTTCTTCATCATCTGGGTTTAGAGTTGAGTCTGTCGATTTTCTTTTTCTTGTTTGTTTCTGCCAATTTTCGGTACTTGTTCTGCTGGTTTATGAACAACATTGGTAATACTGATTTTTATTTCATGTTCTGGGTTTAGAGTTGAGGATGCCGATTGGCAATTTTTTACAATTTTTTTTTCTATTTTTGCTAGATTTTACTTACCTGTTCTTGTGGTTGATGGACGACATTCAATGATCTTGCTTTGTTGTAGGCTGTGGGTTGATTTATGATCAGGATTGGAATTGTGATTCTGAATAAGCTATTATAGTGTTTGAATTAGGCTTTAATTTTGTTATTATTTGGCTGCCATGGTTTTTTGAGGTAATTGGTTTCATGTTTATGTCCCAAATTATGCTTCACCCTTTTTCCCTA
Organism: Jacaranda copaia; assembly: GCA_014898725.1. Taxonomy (NCBI): domain Eukaryota; kingdom Viridiplantae; phylum Streptophyta; class Magnoliopsida; order Lamiales; family Bignoniaceae; genus Jacaranda; species Jacaranda copaia. Next base: position 107,476 of record JACGDI010005313.1, on the reverse strand, counting down.
AAATAATGGTTGCATTGGGCTTCAATTTTTTGTCCAAGAATCTCCCAGTCCAGAAAGCTTCTTTATGTGTGTATATGTGATGAAATTTATAAGTCATTGAAATGTAGTGTTTGAGTTAAATTTCCTTAGCGATTCCTGGCGTGATATTTCTAACCGTGTGTTTATGGGAATTTTGAATTGTAAAAATGAGCAATTGTTTTTTTTTTTTTTTATCCCTTGTATTTTGTGAACTATGACATCCTTAGGGAATTGATTTGAGAGGTTTTGATATGCTATGCCTTTGAAATCATGTTGTTATATGTATTTTAAGGTATGCTTAACTCACCATGTACACACCCTTATTTAATAATTCTAAATGTCCTTTAAATTTTTCTTAAAAATATTGCCTATGGCTGAGAAATTATGTTATAATTATGCTTTCATATATGTTAAGTAGATTTGCATGTATGTTCTCACTCTAAGCTTACCTTGTACTTATGCTTTACTTGTAGTTGTATATTGGTGGTAAATTGGATGTAGTTAGTTGTATTATGTTGCAATTTTAATTTCATACTTTGACCATGCATCCACTACATTAGAAGAGGGGCCACACTTGGGGTTTCCCCGCCATGAGTGGGGAAGTAAGTCATTCCCTCGTGGTCACCTTTAGGACATATATGTAGCTTGGGAAATTTTCATTCCCACTTGCTTGATTTCTATAGATATGGCTTGGTGGACATATCCACAGTGAAAGGCATCCATGTTTGTACCCCATGTGATTGGGTATATTAGACATTGAAATAAGTGGAATGAGGTAGGTTGTGGCACTCGTTCCATATGCTCTCTATTGGTTTATTGTTCACTATTGTCTAGTGTATTGGTAGGGGGGTTTTGCATTTCATAGATAGTCGTGTCCCAAAGGTCCTTGCATTGTTACATTGTCAAGGTTGCATTTAGTCTTAGTTATGTATTGCATTAGGTTACTGTATAGTGTGCATTGCATGTGCATTATTGGCTAAAAATTACAATTGTAGTCAACCTAATAGGGGGTGACAAATATTAATATCGATTTGGATTTTTAACATAAGTGGACACAACTATATATTTGTGTTCCACTATAACCCAAACTAGACATTTAAATATATTGTTTAATAGTCAATTTCTCACACTTCATCATACTATACGGTGTATGTAAACATATTCGGACATTTTTGGACTAATATTTGATTTTTTGACGATCACCACATAACGAGAAATGAAATGTACTGTAGGGTATTGCTTGAAAACTAGGATATTGAAATGTTTATAATTACACTCATTGTAATATATTAGACGAAAATTCAAGAATCCAATAATTGGGGCATCCAACAATGACATAAAGAATATATATTTACTATTTATTAATACATAAGTAACAAATTTTTGGTGGGAAAAGTATAGAACTTTTAAAACATATTTGATGAATACTTGGTATATATTCAATTTTTAATATGATCACAAATTTGTAATATATATGTAGTACGTACTATATTATTAAATATTTAATATATATTTAATTGAATATACATAAAGAAGCTATATTTAATATATATTAATAAACAAATAATTAATTTAACGAGGACATATATAGGACTATATTAAATATGTGTAATGAATATTTAGTATGTATCTAATATTTAATATAATAGTACACATTGAATATATATTAATGAATATACATTTATTATATATTAATAAATAATCAACTAATTTTCAATGCAAAAATTGGACTATATTAAATAGATTTAAGAAATATTCAATATATATAATTTTATTATATGAATTGAAGTTTTATACATGTTAACATATAATTAACTATTTTTTGGCTAACAAATATTTAACTATATTACGTATATGCAATGAAAATTGAATATATATTTAATATTGAATATGTGAATACAACTTTAATAATATTAAAAAAATTAAAACTTTTTCAAGAGGGAGGCTTTTCGGCACATGTTAAATGTATTTAATGAGAATATAATATATATTAATATTGAATTTTTAATAAACATTTAGTACATATTTAATATTTAACATTTACCATATATTTAATATTTATTGTATGAATAGAAACTTAATACATGGGAAGAATTATTTAACTATCTTTGACAAGCAACTATTGGATTGTTGGTTCTATATATGAAAATATTCTTCACATATATATAATATTTAATATATGCAGAAATATTTAAAACATATACATATATGTAAATACATAATGGATATACATAGATGATAGATATTGAAAATATATTAATAAATAATTAATAAAATTTTAACGAGCACCTATTTAATATATAATACTTAATACATATGTAATATATATTACAAACAAATAACATATTAGTAAAATAACTAAAATTTCATATTTAAATTTAATGCATTCAACTCATTTAAGTAAAGAAAGACTATACCATAATTAATATGAAACATGCGTCAATAAATTTAAATTTACTTTCAGAGCTGAGGTTAACATGTCACCATGTTGGGCCATTAATTCACTGTCACAATTGGTAAATTACTTCGTCATTCATTGTTGTTTTGTTTGTACTTCATCATGTGATTTTAATAAAATAATAGTGAAGTGGTGCACAAGTTTATTGTTGCACATTGAATCTAACTCCACTTAAGAATTTCTTGCTTCACACAGATGAAAACAAGTTCACAACGTAGTCAACATAGCCAAGGTGAGGATGTTGTGTATACTAGGCAAAATGAGATGACCTTTATCATGCTTATGTACGATGAAGTCTTAAAAGGTGGTGTATACGGAGCGAAAAAAATTTCCTTCCCAGTGGATTGATATGATGGTAAAGATGGAAGTGATGTACATGAGTTATACATATTATGTCAAACAATTGCAAGGAAAAAGCTAGAGGTTGAACGAGAAGTGAAAGAGGTACAATAGATTGCTTACTGTTGATACGGGCTTTGGGTGGGACAATGAGAACATGGTCCCGACAGCCTCAAAGGAGTGTTGGGCGTGGTTGATTGTGGTATATGTGTTTGTTTGCGTATATTTTACCACTGCTCATAGAAAATAGTTAGACACACTCAAATTAACATTATCATCACTAAACTTTCTCTTCAAATGTAGGCTAACTCTAGAGACATATCTCTTCGATCAAAGCCTTTGCGTCACTACAGAGAGCTTACAACTATTTATGCGCCTACTACTGCGATGAGTTAGATGATGAGGATGTCAACCCAAGGCACATTGCCGAGGATGAATGACACGAACGAAAGGATGATTATTTAGGGATGGTTCAGAGGTCACCCCAGACATAGAATATGATTTTGATGACATCGAGTATTCATCACCTCTGATGTCCCAGGTCCCCTGCCCTCATTCTAGGCCAACCTCCTCTACCTCCATGTCCTCGCATTGAAAAAAAGGTCATAATCTGATGGTTATATATGCCATGCACTCTTTCACTCAAGCTAATGAGGCTATTGCCTCACAGAGTGATCCTACCTCTGTAATCACGGTGGAGATGTGTATTCAAAAATTGAGCGAGATTCTAGACCTGATTGGTGACTTATTCTATACTGCTCTTACAAAATTGGAAGACCCTATCTGTCGTAGGAAATTTCTTGCCTTCCTTCTCGACTATAGGCATGGCTACTTGGAGAAGCTTCCGTGACAGTCTGTTTGGCTAGTTTATCTATATATATGCTATACTTGATTGATGTTTTATATGCACACTTTTTAGTTTCCACTTTCTTTAGTGTTGTGATACAATTTGTATTTCATGTTTTACTATGTATGTAGTCATTTTATCTATATTAGCAATCATCCTTAATTAGTTTGCTAACCTTTTTGAGGCATAGTAATTGACTACCTTCTAAACTAGCAATTTTATAAGTTTTCTTGGATTTAAATTTTGGTAAGAATGGATGGCAAAAACATTAGAGGTATACCTAATGATGTAGTGGATGATGTCGTTGATGATTTGTACGATGAAGTGCAAAATGAAAATAGTAATGCTGCTAAGAGAAATCTAAATCGATCATTTAGGAGTTTTCTGTACTTGTACCAGGTGTCTCTCCGCTCTTTTGTGAACCAATTGAGAATACCATTCAGAAATTCACTGTATCAAGGCACAGATTGGTTGGCAGAGTTGTTCAAAGAACACGAATGCCACTTTTTTGAACAATTAAAAATGAGTAAACATGCATTTTGAACCCTATGTGTATGTGGTCAGATAATAGACTGTTACCTAATTGCGAAACACTAATGCAGTCAGATCGTAATTGAAGAGAGCATTGTTGTATTTATTCAAACGGTTGCCATGCACCACCGGCATATAAAATAGTGCCAAGATATTTTAGCATTTCACTGAGACTATATCATGGCATGTGAAGCTTGCGTGTGATGCTCTATGTGGATTGGTACCTAGAGTATATACGACTTCTAGATTTTAATTCAGCATCAAACTACATACGATACAACAGAAACTTGTATTCATACTTTAAGGTACGGCTACACTTTTTTTTCTGTTGCATATCAACTATATCGTTATGTGACTTGTTGTACCATTTTTGCCAATTGGATTGTGTGGGGGCAATAGCACCATTGTACCACATGAGTGCTTACAAATACGCACGGTGCATACCAATGTAGAAAAACTTTTATCATGCAAAAAGTCATGGCAACATGTGATTTCAACATTATGTTCATATTCGTCCTTGCCAGTTGGGAGGCTAGCACTGACGACTCTCGAGTTTTTCTTGATGCACTTTCCACCTTAGAGTATAATATTTTTTGGCCTTCTGCAGGTGATTTTATAAAGGATACCAAGAACTTAATAGTTAGTCTATCTTATATTAATCAATTAACACACGATAACTATAAATTATTTGTAGGTAAATACTACATAGTTGATTTCAGATACACGAACTCACTTATTTCATGTCACCATATAAGGGTGAAAAATATCATATTCCCGAATGGTCTAGGGCAAACATTAGACCTCATATAGAGAGAGAAATGTTCAATCATTGCCACGCCACGGCCATGAACCATATCAAGCGATGCTTTGGCATTTTGAAGAAGCGATTCCTAATTGTCTGAGGCATGATGCCCAACTACCTAGTGTCCATACAATCTGAAATTGTTGTTGCTTGTGCATACTTCACAACTTTGTGTGTAGACATAGTATACATGCTGATATCTTTGATGAGTACGCTAGCCCAAACTACATGGATGAGGATGCCCAAGCATCCACACAACAAGAAGTGAGCATTGTTTATATGTCCCAAGAAGCCATTTAGGAGTAAAATATGCTACATAACTCTATCGCCCAACAAATATAGAATGATTATAGATATACTTAGACATTATTTACTTGTCTTAGACTTGTGTTTTGCATCCTGCATATGGTATGTTACTACTTTAGTATTGTATGTCGGATACCTTATGTTATTCTTGGATATTTTATTAACGATTTGCCTATTTGGTAATGTTATTGGTGAGCATGGCTTATGTCCTACTTTATTGTGGAGTATTAATGTATGTTTATTTTGCTTGATATTATTTTATATATGATTGTTGCAATAAAATACTTATTTGTTGTGAAGTTAAATTTAGCGTGAATTAGCTACTATGACCCCTACACTACATCCCATGTGCACTTGCGGTGGAGGCTTGATGCTGTTGTTCATGGATAGGATGAAGAGAAATTATGGCTGTTGGTTCTACATAGATCCTTTACGTAGAAACCACCGAGGCAGCTTTATTTAGGAAGAGGATTGGGAATGTCATCCCCAACCCTCTCACTCACATTCACACGTCAGTGCATCACACATGTATACATTATTTGTCACTTCATCTTATGTACCTACCAATTTACACAAAAGTGCTCACTCTACGGGTTCGACCCACACATCACATCGATTAGCGATTTAAGATGTGTAAAGCGTCAACTACTTTAGTTGGATGGATGATATGCATATGTTGTGGATACACATGCATTTTGTTTATCTTTGTTACTGTCATATTGCTCGTCTTACTTCTTCGTATTATTGCCTCTCATTAGTGGTGCTTGTGTACTGTACGATACATAACAATAATATATTGCACATTTGCCTAAACTAATGCTATTATGCGTATGGAATATGGGAAGCTTTATTCTACTTTTTCATGACTATAATGTGTGTGAAGGGTAATGTTAGTTATGTTATTCAACTTAATTAATGTGTTGTACATATTGTTTTCTTATTATCATAGACAACCATACTTGTTTGTTTTGTTTCACAAACTATCGTATACAAATATTGTGATGTTGCAATAATTTATTCAGTGGTGTATATCAAGTATGCCACCTCGTACGCCTAACCAGCTGATGGATGAGTTTTTTCATGATCCATTTTGGATGGAGGCAGAGGAGATAGACTTGATGTGTCTCATTATGGCTATTGTGAGTACCTACAACTTATCCGATCGGGGCATCAAGTTATCTTTGTGTGCTGATATTTTAGTACAATTGTCACGCCAGTTTGGGAAGGATGTCACGACTAATATGGTTAGGATTAAGATTGGACAACCACGTTGTTGGTATTACTCATTGATTGAGTTCGTAGGGATTCCATGGGTGCACCACAATCCCACTACTAATATAGTGATGGTAGACATGCAATACCGTGAGCAAATTCAACACATATGTATTTTGCCCTTATTATATGAAATTATACCGTGATGCATATATTTAACACAAAATATGTGATAAGGTAGTGCACGCGTATCACCATCTTAACACTCCAATAAAGTGTTATTCCTTAATATTTTTTAACATTTTCAAGAGACCACCAGGCAACGACATTTTTGTGTTAAGGGAGAACTGCTATATATCTAATTGGGCTACATTTTCACTTACGTATGAGCTGTCGATTTGGATGGTTGTGAGGGAGAGGCCGTCTTGCCTATTATGATATTAGACTCCAATGACGATCTCATCTTGCCCCCACGTGTCCCACCTGTGGTTGCACCGCCACCCCATGTTCCTCATGCTCCTGCACATATCGTCTACAATCGGTATAGGTTATTCTGTTGAGTGACTCATAAGATGGCATGGAGGTCGCTTATTCATATAATGGTACATATGATAGAACTAGTAGATCACTTGTAGCCGATGCTCCTCCTCTAGGTGGACGTAGGGGATAGTTAGATGACTACGTCATGATGTTCGACTAGATGTTGTCAAATTGCTTGTTATTATGTAGTTATTTTATTATGGACTCGACCACTACTACTATCTATATTGTGTAATGCTCTAACTTATTGCCTTTCGATTACGATTTGGATTGCAAATTTATTATGTGCGACCTCAAAATCTTTTCCATCACTCGTGTGATAGTTTTTGCACTAATTACATGGCTAACATATTAGTCAAAGGTACATGTATACGTATATATAATGTCAAATTACAAAAAAATTTATTTCATACACACACATATATGTATAAGAATTGAAGCACAGTTGATTCATTTACTTATATTTATTTTAGAAAATATAATTACATTCTAATGAAATTTTTTAATATTTATATAAATGTATGCAACAATACAAGTTATAAATATATTATACATGCACGCAATATAAAATGTAATTTAACATAAAAAATCATTATTTGCATAATAAAATTAAAGTAATATATTTTACATTTTTTATACAAAATTATTTGCATATTTTACACTTATATTTTTTTTCCAAATTATTTTTTTAATATTTAAATCAATTTTTTTTCATATTATAAAGAGTCACAATTAGATTTTATTATTCAATTATAAAATATTTTATAGTATAGTTTGTCAGCATATAAAATAATATTTTAAATATAATATCGTTTGTCAATATTCCATTATTCAAAGGTGTAATGTTATGTACACTTTAAACTTTTTTACAAAGTTAATTACTAAATTTAATATTAAATTTCATTATATATTATGAGATCTTTTAGATAATATTAAATTAATATAAATTACTCTACCAAAATGTATGCATAAATAATATATAACATTCCCTACATAAAAAAAACTCATAAAAGTTTCTCATACAAATTTTCACAATCAATCACCACTCCAAAAATTTTCCTTAAAAAAAAAATCTCACAACCAAACACCTTCTAACAACTTTTTCTTACAATCCTTACAAACAATCACCATCTCATAATTCTCACCTGTCATATTAACTGTAATTATTACACTTTTACCTCACAAACAATCATTCCCTTATAACAAAATTTTCAATCTCATCAACAAAAAATTCTTACTATTTCCTCTAAAAAATAAGAAATGAGAGCACAAGCAATCACAACCTAAGATTCTTGCTATATCCTATAAACATTGCAGTACTATTAATTGCTCTCCCAACAAGTACCACTATAATAAATAAATAAATATAACCATAGAACTCATGGCAACTCTCTTTAGAAAAGATGATGTTTTAAAAACTCACGGTATAATTTTAGAATTATAAATAACATTTTTAAAATGGTAAAATTTTAAAAATAAATGAGAAAATGTATAAAAGGGTGGTGCATTGTTATTTTATTCCATACATTTGTTCAAATTAGATGTATACGTGTGTGTATAGATATGAAGCATAATATTTTTTTTTAAATGTAAAGTGTATTAGTATGATTTCTTAATAATATTGAAGTCATAGTTACAATTTACATGAAGTTTTGAAAGTATTAATTGTTTCTCAATAGAGGAATTGTATGATTTTTTAGAATTTCATCTATCAAAACAACTTATATTGAGGTTTTTTTTTATCATCAATTTAGCATGTATTTTATAACATCCAATATTTTAAAAAGAAAAATGTTCTTAACACTTAATATAATTATGATAAGTAGAACTCATCTGTGTTGTTTGTAAAATTATTTTATAAAAAATTATCAAATAACATCTATTATTTACATGATTATAAAACAATACATAAATTTTTAATATTCAATTTAACACATAAGAATATATCAATCTCTTATGAATTTCTTTATATATGAATAAACTATACAAATAATTTAATATGATAATTATTTTCAATTAAATTTTCTTGATCTAACACTTATTACATCCAAGTATTAGTATTTACATATGCAAAAACATGCTTTCATGAATTTTTATTAAGTAAAAATATGCAAATATATAATATAAATGTTGAATGCGCAAATAAATATACTAAATAATGAAAGATTAATGTTATTGACCATATAAGTGATCATTCAACAAAGTTTTGAAATTTTCAATGATGGTAACCATATATTTATGTTCCTTGTAAAAGGATTGCCTTCAAGTTATTGAGAATAAGTTTTTCTTAATTGTCTTGTTGGAAAACTAAATATTTCAGTTCAAAATTTTGATAATATAAAAATAAAATCAGTACATCATAAATATGGTGGGAAGTAGTTGCTTATATTTGAGGAACATGTTAGATGAACATTAAATTATTTATTATATTTATATATATGATTTGATTTAAAAATATGCCCTAAAAGAGATTATTTTAAAAATAATTAAATTTTATAAACTTTGAGAACTTTGTCTTACATAACAATTAATATAATATTATTCAATTTTCAAATTTCAAACTCTTACTGAAACCAAATGATTTGATAATCTACATAAATAGGATCTGTCTTTCTCATAAGGAATAGATAAGTTGTAAATTTTATAAGCAGACTACAATATTTAAACTTAATCATGATTGTTAAGCATATTTTAATTGTAAAATATGTTTAACGTAGATTATTTAAAAATTTATATAATTAAAATATTGAAATGTCATGAAATAGTTATTCAATTAAAATATAAAATAATTTAGTAATGTATTGCTTCAAGTGAAGGGAAAGTGATTATATTTATACAAATAAAAAATGATTAAATATGAAAAATTAGTTGCTTGTATCAATATAATTTTTTTTGTCAACCACTTTATTTAGACAAATTCTATGTTATTTAGTAATGAATTTTAAGTTTCCAAATACAAATATGTAGTTTTTTTATACATAAGTTGTATATTTTATTTATTTTTTGCTAGATAACTAAAGTTATGTTATAAAAAAATATTTTAAATATAAGTAAAAGTTCTTCTAATCAAAATAAACATACCAAGATACATGATAAATATACAAACATAAATATTATTTTTATATGCACATAATTAGAAGTGTACATAGCACACAGACCTTACAAATTTAATGAATTTCTTAAGAAAAACTATATAATGTTTCTTCATTTTGATCAAAAAATTGGAATAATTTAAATTATTTAGAAAGATGTAAATATTCAAAGTACATTATTCAAGTATGAAATATAATAAAAATATCTTCTTTTTATCTAAAAAATTAAAAAAAAATTGCAATCAAAATAATAATTAATAAAATAAAATATCAATGACCAAATATAATTCTTAATGTGAAAATACAAAAGTAGTTGAGATAATATTGTACATAAAATATAATAATCAATGTAATCAAAGCATTGCATGTTAATATTTTAAATAGTATAAAAATTTAAATCTTATGTTGACCAGAAAAACCTAAATTTTGAATAAACATTAAGGTAATAAATAATAACACTAACAAAAATATTAAACTGTAGACAAGAAGTTTTCAATTGTTATCGGTCATATCACACAATACCCAAACTTAAACTTTGCAATTAGACTAAGCAAACACAATAACATTTTTCATTAATGAAACGTAGAGGCAATCACAATGAATAGATGATAGGGGGTGAATTTTTTGTCACAATTTAAACACAAAATTTTTCTGACGTTGTGTTGTGTCTCTTCCCATGTTAGCCTCTTCGGAACATCTGTGGGCATCCTAAAAGGAAGCGGGGTTCTATTTTGAGTATTTGTAGGCTGACCTCTCTGCATACCCCCCACAGCGGCTAATTTCTTGGCTCGTTGCGGTTGATTGTCCTTTCGTTTGCCAAGTTCGATCGCCACTTCCAAGGTTTTTGGTTTAAGCAAGCGTACATCCCTTGCAATCTCCTCTTTCAATCCAATCATGAACGCACCAAGGCGAGCACTCGCTGGCTCCTCGGGCAAACAATTCATTAATTTCTCAAATTCACCACCATGGTCGGGGAAACCGCATGCCTGCCCAAGTAATTTCATTGCTTCATTTACATATATCCTCATGATCTGGCGGGCCCAAACGCAGCATCAACCCCTTTTTCAAAGTGTTTCCATGTGATCTTTCTTTTTCGATTTGCACTCGCGAACCACTGCCACCATTGGTTAGCCTGACCCTCCAAATAGAACAATGCTAATACCACCTTTTGCGATCGATGAGCATTGTAGGCCATAAAATATTGCTTTGCTCTGTCCAGCCACACGCGCGGATCTCCCCCCGCGAATCTTGGAAAGTCCATGAGAATTGGATTGCATCCTCACTTTTTCTCACCGCGCTTCTGAGATCCACTTCTAACAGATACTTTACTTTGGGTAGCAGAATCTGAATTTGATTCCTCGCTCCCTTCTTCCATGTCAGATTGAGTCTCATCGTTAGAAGAGTAGTCTGTTTTCTTCACTGTGTTTGCCTTGCGGGGAGCGTTACCGTCTTTGGTTGGTAGCATCTTAAATAGTTGCTCCAACCCGGCTTGCACCTTATTGAGTTTGTCTTCATACGAAAGTATGTGAGATTGAGTTTCCATCATGGAATTTTCCTATCCTTCAATTCGATCCCCATGGGTTGCCAATGATGAGCTAGAAGAGATATTATTTCAACAACCAGAACCAATACATGTTCTACAGGACTTTCTTTTCTAAATACCAAGAGAACAACTGCAAAAAATAAAGAAACTACCACCAAATTATAAAGATAGCTAGAAACAACAACAACTAAACAACTATGATCAACTAATCTTGATATCGAGGATTCGGTCTTGACACCCGATTGCTTCTACGCTGCTACTTGATATTTGCCTCATCAGAGATCTTTTCTAATTTTTTTCTTTATTTTTCTTTATTTTTTTGCTTGGGATTAGGAAAAATAAAAGATAAATATATCCCTTTATTAAATGGAGATCAGACGAAATGGATCTCATTATTAAAAACTGAAACATTTTGGGGTTATATTCCACTGTTTAATTATATTCTCTATTTATTCCCTATTTCATCTCTTATTTCATTTCTTGAATATGATATGTACATTAAGTATTTTTTTATAAAAATAATTGATTGAGAATTAAATATACTTGACATAAATAATTAAACACAACAAATTAGAATAGAAAATAGAATTGAAAATGGAATAGAGGATCCAATGTATATATTTCATAGATGAAAAGACTAAGGTTATGATTGCAGTTAACCCACAAACAATGCAACATTTCACACTACAACAAAATCAACTATGAAAGACACTAAAAAATGCTACTTAAATAATGTTATAGTGATAATTTTATATTTAATAATATTTTTAAAAGTGCTACTTATAGCGATGTAGTTAAAGGTATAAATATCACTATATTATCTTTGTTTTGACATTAGAAATATGCAACAAAAATTGCATCAAATGGCAAATTAAATGTTATGAAAAATGCGTTAAATAACATGTTGAAATGCCATTAAAAATTATTTTAAATAACAAGCTAATATGCCACTATAAATTGCATATAGTGGCTGGTTAAAATGCTACAAAAATTTTCTTAAATGATAAGGTAATACAGCATAAAAAATACAATAAATGGCATGTTAAAGAGACACAAAAATACTTTTAAATGACATGCTAATGTGCCACAAAAAGTGCATATAGTGATGTTAAAATGTAACAAAAAATTCTTTTAGATGACATACTAACACACCATAAAAATTTATTAAATAACATGCTAAATTAAATGGCAAAAAAAATTCTTTTGAGTGATGTCTTAATCTGCCTCTAGCACCTCATATATGAAATTCCAACATAATCCAATTTGCTTTATATAAGACTTAAATCTGTGATATTTTATTTGAAAAAATATGAGTTTACCATCAAGTTACCCATCAAATGTTTATTATAAATTTTCAAAAATATTATTATATTTTTATAGTTTAAAACCATATTTTATTAATTATTTAAACATATGCTCAAAATTAGTTTTTAAATAAGACATTTGAAAAAGTGTGAAACATTAAATTTACAAAGAAAATATTTTAAAAAAATAATGTATAGGTGAGGAGTAAAATGGGCACAAGCTTAAATTTTTTATACTTCTTGAAAAATATGGTTAATTTAGTTGATACATTAAAATTATATTAAGTAGTTAATTTAATCAATACATTATGATAAGATATAAATTTATAAATTTTACAGTTATTAATAACTATACACTTTTTCTATTTTGTGATATTTATTTCAAGTCATACCATAACTAAATTACGAGTGATTTTTTTTTTTAAGAAAAAAATATTGATGCTAGTTAAATGATTTTAACATATAGTTATGTTAGTAATTTCAATAAAATTATATTTTTATAATATTTATTAATCAATTACCACTATGTATTGTATAGCGGCGACATTTTATTACTATAACTATATTACATTAATATTCCACTACACTGTAAAAATAGAGTTAAATTAGTGCCATTAAATAATTTGCGATACTTTTTATAAATGACACTATAAATAAATATGAGTTACATTTTTTTAAAGAAAAAGATTAGTGGCACTATTTAAATGCATAATAAATATATTTATATTGGCATTTTCAATCAAATATCACTACTTTGTTTGTCACTTATTAATCAAATGCTACAAATATATTGTATTACAATGATATTTTTTAATAACTATCACTATATTACTCTAATGTGTTATTACACTACCAAATGTCACTAAGTTAATATCACTAAATATTTGTGACATTTTTTCTGAGTGACACCATAAATAAATGTGAGTGATATTTTTTTAAAAAAAAAATAATGGCACTAGTTAAATGCCTTCAAATTATATTTATATTGGCATTTTTAATTAAATGCCACTATTTTATACGTTATTAAATAATCAAATGCCACTAAATATTTTGTTATAGTGAGATTTTTTTTTTCTGACTATCACTATATTACTTTTGTGTGTCATTATATCGAATATCATTAAATTAGTGTCATTAAATACTTTATAACATTTTTCTTCAAATTACCACTATAACTTTATATTAATGGTATTTTTCTAAAAGAATTAGTGACAATAGTTAAATATTTTTACAATATATATATCTTGATATTTTCAATTAAATGTTACTATTTTATTTGTTATTTAATAATTAAATATCACTAAATATTAAATTATAGTGATATTTTTTTACAATTATCACAATAATATTTTTTTATCATTATATTATAAAATGTTATCATATTAGTGCTATTAAATGTCAATTTTTTTGTAGTGTCGATCTCTTAAATTTAAATTTATTCATTCCAAACATTTTAGCATCATTGTTTTATTTACATCCGTACACATATATGATCATTCGAGTTTCAACTCTAAATTTTATATATAACAATGTCATTCAATCACTATTACTTTAAGTACAGTGATGCCATTTAACCCATTAATGAGTTACAATATAACACTATTCAGTGATTGTACACTAATTACACTATAGGAATTGATTGTACACCAAATATTTAACTACTTTCTTTGATTGTACATTAATTATACAATAAGAACAATTTATTGTTGTAATTAATTTTCGTACGAGACCTTAAAATTTGTCGTTGTTCCCTTTTTCCTCGCTCTCTCTTTGTTCAGGTTGTTTTTCCCCCACATTGTCTGTCTTGTTCTTCTTCAGCTTTCCAAGCAAATAGTCCTTTCATCTTCCATTAAAGGGCAAAAGAAGGAAGCGGAAAAAATGAAATTTTTTTCCCCAATTCCAGCACTCCCCTGCCGGTTGCCACTGTAATCATCATTATCACTTGAAAAATGTCAGCTTTAGTTTTTGTACTTAAAATACCAAAGTTCTGAAAAGACAAAGTTGTAGTTCATTTCCTGCCAAAAAAAGAAAAGAAATTAAAAAATTGCACCAAGGAATCTCTCTTCTTCAAGGCTAATCATTTTATTATTACATTGTGTCTCTTTCCTCGCTATAAGAACTCCTCGTTACAGCTGTCGTTACATCTATATTGAAGGTGTTTGGGTAGTATTAGTTGTGTGTATGTATATAGGTGTAAATGTGTGTATTTGAATTTTGAAGCCTTGGTCTGAGTCAAAAAGGTGATGTGATTCTTTTGTTTAAAAATGGGTTTCTATTTCTTTTCTGAGATTTTTGTGGGTTCTTAAAAAGATTGCGTTTTGAGGAAGAAAATGATTGGTTGTACATGAGGTTTGTAAATTTCAGCGTACTGGGGAAAGTTTGTGGGATCACTCTTCAGTTTGAATGCTGAAATGTAGTCTGGAGGGTTTTCTGATTTCTTAGCCTGTCATAATTGTTTAGTTAGTTTTTTGAGGGCTTTTTATGTTGATGTAGTGGCTAGCCATTCAAGTTCTTGAAGTAAAATTTGTGTCGTCATTGAAATTGTTTGCAAACTCAAAGTTGTTGGACTACTATTAGTTGGGTTTTTATTTTGAGAAGTGGTGTATTGAACGGAGATTATACCTGCATTGTTGGGGATGATTTGAGTGATTAATAAGCATGAAAGATTGGTAAGATTGGTTGAATACTGGGAAAAGTTTTCGGAACCAGAAGGTAGACTTTTAGACAAGCATACAAGAGTTTTCTGTGCGATGTCTGGGGCTGCTGCAAGGATAAGGTCAATTAAGACGTCTGATTCAGAGGCGAGGCCAGTTCTAGGACCCAGCGGGAACAAGGCTCAGAGGTTGATCGATGGGCGGAAGCCTATTTTAAGGCCTTTGAAGAAGGCAGAGAAATCAACAGAGGAAGTTGTGAACGTGGAAAATAGGGATGGTATTGTGCCACCTGCTATTCGGGGCAAATCATCTCCTTCGTCTCAATCTGTCAGCGTTCCCTCAATACTTCGTCGGCATGAGTCATTGTTATCTTCTAATTTGTCACTTAGTGCTTCATGTTCTTCTGATGCTTCTACGGATTCATTTCATAGCCGGGCTTCAACTGGTAGTATGTATAGAACAAGTAGCAAATCTAGTAGGAAGAAGCAGTTGACCTCAAAGGCAAGGAATGATGCCGTTCCAAATGGTGTTTCAGAATCATCACCTGAAGTAGTGCAGGCTAAAAGAAGATGTGCCTGGGTTACAGCTAGCACTGGTGAGTTTCATTTTGTCTAATTCAGCTGTTGTGCACTTGAATTCATTTATGTTCTTTTCTATTCAATATTATTGGTTTTGTGATTCATTGGACTACCACAAACTGATTTATGTATTGAAAAATTCTTCCCAACCGTAAGATTTTTGGTGCCATTGGCTGCAGCATGTATCCTTAAGGAACTAGGTTGCAATACTGTTAATGAGATGGTATCACTTTAAAGCTGGTCCATGGTGTAGAACATTACTTACTTAACGTGTTGGAGATCTGTGCCAGTATTTGGAAGAAATACGACAGGGGGTTAGTATACTGTGTCTTAATATGCCAAAGGGTACTGCTGTAGAATATCTAAACTTTGATTATGCTCTGAAGGTGGCATTTTGGCCACTAATTTGTGCAGATTCTTTTGTCACAACTCTTTGAAATGTATTTGTTTGCGCTTCAAGCAAAGGACAGTGTTCACTGGGCTATGAAATATTACTTTTACTTGGAGACGTGTGAACTCTGTTTTCCTTGCCTCTCTTGTGATCTTTGCAATGCAAGCTACTACTTGATTGGACGCTAAGAATAAGCTACTATTCATCAAGCCAATATTATAAAATTAACCACATTGGTAGCTTATTTCTGCTTTGGTTGTGTGTTTAATTATTATGATAAGAGGGAAATGAAAAGTACACTATGAGTATTTACAATGCATTCAAGGCTACATCTTGGCAACCATCTAGCTACTCAATGCTGTCACCAATATGTTGTAAATTCTCACACCTTACTTTGGACTGTTGTTTGTGCAATGATATCAGATCCATCTTATGTTGCTTTTCACGATGAAGAATGGGGAGTTCCAGCACATGATGACAAGTGAGTAGGCTATTCTTCATGACATTATCCCTCTCAATAAGATAATTCTTTCTAGTCTGCTTTTCTTGAATTACATTGTTTTTGCTAATAATTTTGCCATTTGCAGGAAACTATTTGAATTTCTTGTTCTCTCTGGGGCATTGGCTGAACTCACCTGGCCTACCATTCTTAGAAAAAGACATATATTTAGGTACCTCAACCACAATTTTTTTAATGAAAATACTAATCACTTTCTTTCAATGGTTTTGGTTGCTAAATGCACAAACTATCATACCCCATTTTGGAGCAATCAGACCATTCATGTTAAAACAATCAGGAATCAGCGCTGAGTTTTCTACTCGTGTGTTTCCTTTCTACAGTGTTTCTATGATTTCTTCAAGGTGAATTTGTCATATATTTTTTCAGGGAAGTGTTCGCCTATTTTGATCCAATTGCTGTTGCAAAACTGAATGAAAAGAAGATAATAGCACCTGGAAGCCCTGCAGGTTCACTACTATCAGAGCTTAAGCTGCGTGCAATCTTTGAAAATGCTCACCAAGTATCCAAGGTAGATTCTCAAGTTCCACTTGCTCTTTGGGTTAACCTTAAGTTAAACTGTAAGTGACAATCAGCTCGCCTTCTATATAATCAACTTAAGCTTTTCATATCTGGATCATTAACCTTGCTTGAGGCATCATGTTTCTGGTTTTTCCTATGTGAATTGTTGATCTCGATCATGAGTTCCATTCTAAATGATAATTGGCCGAAATTGTCTTCTGGGCTCGATCTTAGTGCTAGACTAATGTTGTGAAATCGTAAAACTTTGTGTCGATTGTGGGTTCTTTCTGTCCTTTTAAGAAATCAACACAACTTTTGCAAGCATTAGTGATTTCACGCACCAAACTATCATGATGTTTTATGACTCTTTTCCACTCATGGACCACTTTTGACTTGGCTTGTATCTGATGAGACGGGAGAGTTTTCAAATGATTGATTGGTAAGGTAGATTAGGTGAAAGTAATTTGTTTGTGGTCCTGACCTTCTCCAGCTTGTTCAATTTATGTATGGCAAATGGCATATCATTATCTGTAGCTGGCTGTCGTATTATACTAGCAAAGAATACTCGTACACTCCACTTATTCTATTTGAACTTGGATAAGCCAGCTTGCCATGTCAGTGAACTAACTATAATTGACTTTGTTGCTGAAGAAGTGAATAGCGACACACATTTACTCTAATTGGTTCTTTCGAGTCCAACTAACTTTTTGCAGATTTTGCCAACACCAGATAATAGACGAATTTGGGTCATTCGACAAGTACATCTGGAGCTTTGTGAATTACAAGCCAATAGTCAGCAGCTTCCGTTATCCTCGCCAGGTACCTGTTAAGACCCCAAAGGCCGATGCGATAAGCAAAGACCTTGTGAGAAGAGGTTTCCGGAGCGTGGGGCCTACGGTTGTGTACTCATTCATGCAGGTTGCTGGTATAACAAATGATCATCTCATGAGCTGCTTCAGATTCCATGAGTGTGGAGCAGATGGAAGTGCTACCTCAAAGAATAAAGCTGAGGAAGTGAAAGCAAACCCAGATGTAGAATCAGAGATTTGCAGATCAATGGATGAACTGAGTTTGTCTTCAAAATGACTAGAAGAATCCATCCTGCCCAAATTCTATCATCATTCCATATCTACTACAGAGCTTCTGCAAGGCTTTTTAGTATATTTTGCTAAGTGGAATTCTAGAATGTAAATGTTAAGATGCTAACACTATGTTTGGCTCATGGATTTTGATGGGAAAAGAGAAGAAAATGTTGAAGGAAAATATTTTTGATTGTTTGTTTGGCAAGAAAAATAATGCTAAAGAAAGGAAATTCTGGGGCAAAATATAGTGTATCTAAGGAAAAGGAGGGAAAAACTTACTTAAATTTTCTTTTATTTTTCAATACATTTATCACTCCTTTTTTTCCCATTATTTTCTTAATTATTTTTTTTAACAACCAAATAAATTTGAGATTTTATATTATTTGATTTTCTTCTTCTTTTTTCTAATGCTTTCCTTTTCTTGTCAAAATTCTTAAATCAAACATAGTGTAAGAGTTGGAGATTGAATGTTCGATTTCTTGTACGGTACAATGCGTATGACTTAGAAATCTAAACGGAGCTATAGCTGCTGCTATCAGAAAACGGAGAAGCCAGCGTACCATTGTGTGCGGATTCAGACCACACAGCACAGCCCATTTGTGGGGACTTGCTAGTTGTTGGTGCCTCCAATATGCAGAGCAGAGCTAAATCTTGAAATGGTTAACGAGACCACCTTTGATCAAAGAATATGCCGACAATTTTACAACTCTTTTAACGAACGTGATGCGTGTACTGTGTACCCCCATGCCAATTTCACCCTACATCTATTTTAAGGTCTATTTTTTTGCCATAATAGCAAGAATAGCATCCAAAAAATATAGCACTTTAAATAGTATTTTCCTTCTCTAACCCAAAATTCTACTTTTTATATTATTTTAATGTACACAAACATTATTCTAATATATTTAGACTATTATATTTTACTTTTTTTTATATATTTATATTTTTATTAATTATTAATTAATTTCAATTTCTAAAAAATATTCAAAACATGAAAAAAATTAAAAATATTTTGTTAAACAACTTATCAAAAGGTACATATTTAAAGCCTGAAGGAAAAACACCAGTACAAATAAACTTATGAACCGATACAATTTAGTTATTACAGTTTGACGATGATTTTATGAGTCGCCATCAAGGTTTTGAAAATTGGATCGGACCTGCCAGTTTGACAGGTTCGACCGATGACCAGAGCCCAGTCCAGTCCGGTTGAGTTATAAAAACCAAGAGTAGTCAAAACCGGTTGAACCAGTCAAAACCGAACCTATTCAACTGGTTCAGTTTTTTTTTTAAATTTTTAATTTTTTTAAAAAAAGAAAAGAGAAAATTATGTTGAAGATGATGATTAAAAATTTTGTACATGTTATTTTTTTGAAACATGAATTTATTTTTTTGAAATTTAATAAAGTAGTAGTTATATACGAATGTTTATATTTAATTTATTATTTTATTTTGTTTAATCTCTCTGAAATTATATCAAATATTTAGCATAGAAAAATTTATTTTTACTTGAGTTGAAGTATGAAACGAATAATTATTTAAATTAATATGAAATATTATTTTTTATTGATTTATTGTTGACTAATTTTTAAACATTATTATTTTCTAAAAAATGTACTTCAAAATAAGTAAGTTAAATTTTTTTTTCAAATAATATTCTTTCTATATAATTGAAAGTTTTATTTTTTAGTAATATTAAAATATTATATATATATATTTATAAAATTAAATTAATTATTGCGTCATTATGATGTCATACCGATTCGACCACTGATTGAACCAATAACCTGTAATGTTACCGGTTCATTATCCGGTCCGATTTTGAAAACATTGGTTGACATAGATGCTCTATCAAGTCGGCTTGCCATATATGATGATTTTAATGGCTAGTTTTTTGGATCTTCCTTGAAATTTTTTTTCACAATAACCAATAAATCAAAAAAATATAACTTCACACTTAAAATTTTGAAATATATGAAATAAATTTTTTGGAAATATATGATATAAAAATATATCAAATATACAATTTTATGTATAAATATATAAAAAATTAAAATTTACTTATAAATTAATATAATTTTTTAAATTTATTACATTAATTAAAATAAGTTAAATAAAAATAAAAATATGGACTCTTGGATTTGGAACTTTGACAACAAATTTCAAATTTAAACCCAAAATAACATTTGGATTGAAACAACCCAACCCCAAATATTATTTTAAGTCCAAAATCCACAAATAGCACCCCATTTGATATAGCATTGGAGATACCCTTATGTCGCTATCCATGCCTTGTCTTATGTCCTAAGCATGTTACAGACCATATGGTGACTGAGTTGACAGTGACCAGTGGGTAAGTTGTCACTAAAATTTTATCCAGCCAGCTGTTTTTACCTCTCATTTTGAATCAAGTGGGTGCTTGAAGCCATGGCCAATAATGCTAGAGGACAAATCCAAATACACACTGTTATTGGTGGTAGAACCTTTTAGAGTCTCATTCAAATCAGTCATAAAAACAAGGGAATATCGATTAATCCAAAGCAAATCAACAGTTACAAGGTAAAGGTGTTGTTTAACAAAACACGCTTGTCGTCGGCTTGTGTTAATAAGCATCAACATCAGGTATTATGTGATGAAATTCCAACAAGTGAAGTCATGTTTCAATTATGGGTGTCAAATTGGGCTAGAATTCATGGGCTCAATCCAACTCACATGGTTTTGAGTTGAGTTGGACTCAATATTTCAGAAATGAATTTGAGAGGGTTGGACTTAAAAGGGATTGTACTAAATTTAAGTTCAAAATAGTTACATTAAAAAAAAATTAATTAATTTAATAAATCATCTTATTATATTGTAAAATTATATATTAAAGATAGCGTGGAAGATATAATAATATTACCATGGTCATTTGAATTAATTTTTTAAAATAAGTAAATTAAATCAATTTTTTATTTTCTATTGAAACCATTTTAAACCCAACCCCCTCTTTCAACCTATCTATCTTAACCCATATAGAATCCAACCCCACGCACCCATTTGCCACCTACAATTTCAATTATCTTCTTGGGGTCAACCAGTAATTATCGGAGAAAAGTAACTTCATAAAACATGGCATCATAGAATACCAGTCTTTCCTGTTATTGAACAAACCCCCATTTGTCTCTTTGCTAATAATAAACTTCTATGGGCTACACCTAACGCTTTGTACATTTAAGAATTCATGTCGGATGTTAGTGTAATAAAACATATTATCAGATCCCTCATTCAATTGCATATCAGTTGTTTCTGTCCACTTGTTTCTTTTGAAGCAGATATGCATTGATTCGAAAGGAAGAATAATTTCATCTGGCATAACAACGATAACCACGCAAGTGCCCCAAGCTCAATGATCCATTTGATTAATTAGATCCAGAATAATTTAGAATTTACAGAAACCAGTGCAGCCAATGTTACACTCTACCACTATAGCTAACATATTATAATTACCAAGAGTTTTGCTTAGAGAAATTATCACACTAGCTGAAAACTAAACTAAAGCTACAACAAATGAAACATACAAGAGAAAAAAAAGGAGGGAAAAATTTCAAATGAATTATTAGGATACGCGCACCGTTTGTCAAGCTTGCGCCAACCCCTACTGTGAAGTACGTACTGGTTTCAACAAGGCTTGATTTCAAACCCAATGCTTAAAAGGGTTCTGGCTGACTCTGATGTTCTCTCCTCACCTGGATTCAATGCTTCACCAGTCAATTCACCTCCTTTGTCAACTGACCATTGGGTTTGACTCTGGTGAGGTTCAGTTTTATTAATTTGCAAATTATCCACAGAAACAGAAGTAGCAGCAGCGACAAGAGGAGCACTCTTTGGGCCATGACGCTTTCTTGGTACGGGCATGTCATGATCATGTACTCCCTTGTATGTTATTACTACTGCACTTGTGTTATCGACGGCCCTTTCTATGTGCTTTCGAACAGGACATCCAGCTGATGTACATCTGTAGTAGTTCCTGAAATTCATCCAACAGGAGATTACACGAAATATAGCCAAAAGTGGACTTCATCTGGAAAATATATCTTGCTTTCTTCTGTGCCCTGGAAAAAGAGACTTAGAAAAGAACTCCTGGCATGCAGAACCAAGTTGAGGCAATGATTTGAAATGGACAAGATCAGGTAAAAATCAAAATCATGAAATGACACAGGCAATGTGCAGAGGATTCATTGCTGAAATGAGAACAGAGTAGTGGATTTGAAATTTTGAATGTTTATAATGAGTCATCTCTTTAGAAGTTAAGCTGGTTATGCATGTCGCCTTTGAACTAAAGATTCATGATTTCAAAACAATTTACATGAAGAAACTCCTCAGAAACTATGAAATGGGTTTGGCTCAAGTGCAGTGAAATGTATCATCCCAATTGTGAGTAATCCAAATCGTGTGAAGCTTTGTCATTCTCGACCCGAGTGCAGCGCAGGAGCAGCACCTCTATGAGCGCAGTTTGTGCTACTAAGGATTAAATTAGAGCCAGATACAAGACCACCAACATAAATTTTAGCCCAGAAAATAAAATAGAAAAGACAATAAATGTACTTGTCATGTGCTGGCATTGCTATAGTTACTTTTCAGCTATGTTGCATGACTATGGATCAATATGATATGGATGCTGTGATGTGAAAATTAAGAAAAATTATAGGGTGCAGCAATTCGAGGATACATTGCCTAAAAATAAGTAATTTTTTTATATTTATAATAAGAATGTAATAAAATATTTTGATAATTTGTGTAAAAGAAAAAACTATATCAGTGATGCTATGGTAAGAAGGAAAATCTAAATCATTGCAAGGCATTTAGCATAAATTTAAATAAACATATAAAGATTGACATACATTATTTCATAATCAAATTTAAGAATTTGTTTATAGCTTATGCACTTGTATTGCATAATTCATGTCTTATTAGTATTTGACACATTTAATATACATGTCAAAATTGGTGAACATTTGTGCCTGTATATTTTTCTCTCTTATTGAACTCATGAACTCAGTTTTGAGGTGGGTATTTAGGTACAATTTAACTACAACCAATGTTCTGAGGACTGCACATGCACATACAACATGCATAAACATTGGAACACATACATATGTGTCTGCTTGGCTGTGTCTGTGTGTCTCTATGCTCATATTTCTGTGTTTTTGTGTGCTTGGATGTTTGTTCTGCAGCAATGGGTAAGCTGGGGAAGAGGTTTGAGCTTGAGCTAACAGGGTGTCCATCCCGAGGAGCCACATTATCTGACTGGTGTCTAATTACACATTCATTCACCAACAGGTCATCCCCAAACCTTAGGGGCATTGATTGTTTGGCCAGACATATTCATGACTATGGATGTAGGTATAAAGTGACACTAACAAAGAGACTTTTGAATCAGTGAGTCAAGGAAAATGCACCATCAATGATAATTATGCATAACTGTCAATTAAGAAAATAAAATTTTAATACATATAACATTGTTGTATAAAATTCTATAATTTCTGTAATGATTATTCCACAAATAACAGTACAAAAATGAAAGAAGAGCAACTTCGTTCCAGTGATCCGACTTACCATATTCACTCAATCATATAATATGTAATTCATTGTCATTGATTAGCAAGCAATTTTATCCACATAATGCACTGCATCCCCAAAGGACACCAAGATTTCTATTTCTGTTTGTTCAAATGTATTTGTCTTGTTTCCAAAGTCTACAAAACTTTCACTAAGAAATTCTGTAAAATTGATAAGATCAACAATCGAAAGTCAGCAAAATTTATACACACCTATATATATAATTTTTTGAGAATGAAAGTCAGCAAAATATTTGTTTCTTTCTTTTCCTCTTCCTTTTTCTAGTTTTAAGGGGGGTGGCAGCAGGGTGAGAGGGGGTTTAATTCTTAGTGCATATTATCAAACACGCAAAACAGTTTCCTAATTCTTCCTGATTTTAGCATGAAGAGTACCAAATTTAAATTTTCTTCAGATATCTGAGAGAACCATGATGCAGATAACGGACCAGGCGGTGCAGAAGGAAGATGTAGGGGCGTCTTCTGAGGCTCCTAACAGAGCAGTGAGGCTAATAGTTTTAGTAAAATTATGCCAACTTAATGGTCAACTTTGAAGGGCCACACAGAAGACTGGGAGTTTACCTCGGATGAGGATTCCCCTTCACCATTTTCTGCCCATATTTGCGCCACCGGTAGCCATCACCTGATATGCCCACATCACCAGCTGCATGAACAACATATTTAGGTTTCTTTCCAGGCTTAGGAAGGGAGCCCAGTTCATTTGTGGAACTTCTTTTCTGCCTGGAAATTCGACAAGGTGAAACAGTATCAGACTTATCTGGTAAAAGTCATCAGCTGGAAATGTCTGATAAGAAAAATGATGACTGCTAACATAATTAGAAACTTGCCTTCTCTTATATTCAGGTCCATCAGCATGCTCCTCCTTAACATTAATTTCCGTGGTCTCATCAGAGCCACATGAGTCCTGCTGTTTTGTTTCAGTTATCTGATCAATTACAAGTAAAGGTTCTTTAGAAGAAGTATATGGAATTGGATCATTAGAACCTCTCACTGGATGAGTTCCATCATTACTCCCATTAACTGGCACAATTGATAATGCAGGCCTATTTTCTTTTGTGCAATTTACTTTCTGTGGTGGATCATGATTATGTTGACTTCTATAAACTGTCTCTATAACACGATTAGAACGATCACAGCACTCAATCTTCTTAGCATAACAGTCAGAGAATGTGCATCTGTAATAGCTCCTTGAACCTTCGGGACTCTTCACTTGCTTTTGACCATATTTGCGCCAATTATATCCATCAGGGGCCCTTTGCATAGAGACAGTGGACAAAGGTTTCAGGTCTGGAGAATTCTGTTTCTCCTGTTCTTTAAGGCATGGACTGTTCCCATTCTCCACTGATTGCAACTTTTTTTCTGGTAGAGTTGGACTGTGAATGGAGGAAACTGACTGTGTAACAGACATTGGCAATGGTTCCTGCTTGGATGGACCATCAGGTACCTGTATCTGAGCTTGAGCAGATTGACCGGTAATACCTTTCAAAGGTTCCTTGTGGACCACTCTTACTGGATCCTGAGGCAACTATAAAAACAAGATAGAGTTGAGTTGCCCTTATATTTCCAGAGATACATAATGCATTTGCAGTTACTTCGAAAATAAACATAAAAGTTCAACAAGCACAAAGCAATGGATTTGCTAAATTAATAAATAAAGATTTAATATAAACTTCATCAATATCATCATTCTCGTCAGCCAATAAATGGCACCAACAGGACAATAAATTTTTGTTGATGTAAATGATAAAATGTTTTGATGATTTCAGTTGCTGCTTCAAAATCAAGTCCTTTGGGAACATCTACAGAAGCATATACATGGATAAGTTATTGATTCATTTTTCGGACAGCACCTATCCTGGAAACTTAATTATCTAAATATGATCTACAATGACGTAAAATACAAGATCAATTATTCCATAATTGGATACCAAAACTCCCTCTCCTATCTCTTCCATGGGATGCCATAGGATTATGCTTGAAGGGAAAACAGCGGTTGGGACATCCAGAAAAGGAAAATTTGCATCTTCACATAAGCTAATTAATGAGAATAATCCTTCCATTCAAAAATGTTAGCTGACTCATAACGTACTTCTACCTTAGATTTCTTTTCAAATTTATTGTAATTTGAACATATTAACTTCTGAATGGCACATAGAATACATCAGTAATGCTCCTCTAATGTTTCTTTTATCAATTTAAGATCCATAAAGAGAAAAATAAGAAGCATTTGTCCTAATATGTTGGTACTACTCATTGCAGCAACCTGCTGCACAGATGTAATTTAGCATAGATTTCAAGGTGAATAACTTATGCTACATGCAAGCTTTAATATAGTTTGGCAAGGAAAGTTCTTTTCAGCCAAAAAGAGTCCATGAGGCAATCAATGAAGGATAATGTCTCTGCAACTTATACCAGTCAATCCCAAACCTATCTCAAAAACCCACTGTGGGAAACAACCAATTGATAGTCAAAACGTAGATCAAATAACGTTTCACTTGAATAGTTTGATGAATCATATGTAATTTTCTGACAGATATTGAAGATTCTAGAGCATAGAATGAAAGTAATGCTAAAAGAGATTTTATTTCAGTTTCATGCTTTACTAAAACTCAGTTCAAAGAGTTCAATCGCTGAATCATATTCACTTATAGAGCCAAAAAAAACCCAAATTTCAGCATATCTCAAAACCAAATGAAAATACAATCTTAAACAATTTATTTAATTATAATTTCAACTTAAGTCAATACAGGTTTTAGATAATAAACAATAGCAGGAAGAAAGAATTCATTGTCACAACAAGCACCATAGAATGAATTATTCTCAACAAAAATCACCACTTTTCTGTCTTTTCCCAAGGTTTGAAGAATATGACAATCAAAGCTAAGTCTCAACACTAAGAGAGGTTCTAACCTTCAATTCTTCGCCCGAGTGTGGTGACTGCAGAGAGTATTCCACTGGAACCTCTGTACCATCCGAAATTCATTAAAATCCCGTTTCACTCGCTCAGTTATCGTAATTCGGACGTACACATGTACACATACAAAAATAAGCACACACAGCAAAATAATTGATCACACAAATATTATTCTCATATAGAAATCCATCACTCCAGCTAAAATCAAAACCAAAATACGTAGTATAAAAAATAAAATAAATCATAGATGTACCGGAGAGCAGTTCCGAGGATTCCTTAAAATCGGACTGGAAATCACTCTCGGACAACTGTATGGAGGTTAGGGTTTCGGACTGAGATGCTCGTGATTCTCCTCCCTCTGCGGTAGAAGTTTTCTCAGCGGTACAATCACTGGTATTATTCTCAATCACTCGCCTCTGTTCATCGTTTTTCTCGAATTTCTCCTCTTTATTATCTCCTTCTTCCACCTCGTCTGGCGGCTTCGAATTTCCGTCTTCCATCCTTTCCAGAGAGCTCCGATTGTTTTCTTCTTCTTCCATGGCCGATACCTACACACAATAAGTGTGTGAGTGCGTGCTTTTGTCACTGACAAAAGGTAAAGCCTTTTCTTTTCATTAAGAACTGTTTATAGCATTTTAGACTATATCTTAAGAACTGATTCTAGTTTCGTCGTACTACGACTTGTGCTAAAGAACGAGAAGCGCCCTCATTGAAAGCGCTATTTACGGAGAGTGGAGGGATGCTTGGTGGAGCTTGGGAGGGTAGATTAGTAGTTTCACACCGAGGAATGTCGTGAGTGTAGTGGTGGCAACTGTTTTGGAGCGTGACTAGGAAAATTCATTATATATATATATATATTAATTACTCGAACCGCACATTTATTCCGGGTTTGGAGGTGTGTATGGGTTTTTTGAGCGTTGCTGTTGACTTGCCTTGACTCGGCTCATTCTATACATCTCAAAAACAACGTTGATGATCCGCGTTAGCTTTATTTTACTTTTTAATGGTATGGAAAATAAGTCATTATAACTCAATCTAATATGCTAATGACTCATTTGTTTGGAATGATATGATTAAAAATAATATATTGATACATTTTGAATCTATTATGCTAGAACATTTTAATTTTATATTTAGTTGATACAATTAATATATAAATAATTAAAATATAGTATATAAATTTACTATTTTATCATTTATACTTTTTAATAAGTTTTTCACTGCTTCTTCAGTCTTCCCCACTCTTAGAAACATGATTTAATTGAAAATGAAATAAAAAATAGATTTTATTAGATCTTTGTATTTCTTATCAAATCTAATTAAGCATTGCATCTCTTGATTCATTTTCCAAAAGCTACAATAAATAATATTGAGTTTAGAATTTAGTAAGGGCTTGTATCAATTGAAACAAACATTAAAAGAGACTTGATTACATATCACATCTAATCAAGCCAAGCAAACAAAATGCAAGAAAATTTGATGTTATTAATATATGGCTTTAAATGCAATATAAATATTATGTATAATTATCATGCCAACGGCACATTCTTTTACCCATCTGTTAATGCATTTTGCGAGTTTCCCTACTTTTAGATTTTTATTGTACTCTTTGATTGTTTTAAGAATTTTGTATGAAGAAGGAGAAATGTTAGGAAATTAAAATTAAAATTAAAAAATATAAAATTTTAAATTTATTAAAAAAAATAATGATGAAAGAAATTTAAATAATTGAGGTGATGAATTATTTTGATGGAGGAGATAGAAAAAAAGAGCGCCAATTCCCAGAATTTATTTTGTTACTATGTTTAATTTCCTTCGAGTTTTTTGTTTAATATTTTTTTTACTGACAAAGCAATCAAAATTATTTTTCTAAATATTTTTTTTTTCCTTCTAAAATTGTTCTTGGTGATATAATATTTGTTGCCCTTACAGAATTTCATTAGTGTAAAGTTCACAATCAAATTATTTTTTAAATCCTTTCTATACGGATAAAATCATTATTTTATTTGTTTATTATACACATTTACTTTTATAAATGAATAAACTACTCAAAGTTAAAATAATGAATATCAACTTTATTTATTATGTAATAAATAGCAGCATCTATATAATATTATCTAAGTTTAAAATTATTCCTTTGTATGTTGCGAAGAATTACATCCCTAAGTATCAGTCTATTGGAATATTTTATATATTTCTTAAAATATTTTTAGTGTCTAATTTTATTTTATCTAATTTATTCTGAATAATGGATAATAAGTGTCTATCATTTTCGTATTCCAATTTTATTCCCATTCTATATATCTATAAAATAATATTTTTGTTACGTTTATAAAATATCATTAACTTTTTTTATTGTAATGTTTGATTGACGGGTGTTGACTCGGGTGGACTTTGTGGCTTTGAATTGGTAAACTATTGCCGTTAGGTAGTCTGTTACCTCAGATGGGTGAGTGAGTGGTCACGCGTATTTGGTTTGATCCCAGGGAAGTCTAGATGTTTTCGCCTCTAACGCTTTGACTAACTGCGCAATTTATATTTTCTTTGTGAGTATTTGTTTGGATATTTTGCAGAGGCTACAAGAAAATGTAATTTATTTAAATTAATTATTTTGGCACACTGCATGTAAATCCTAAAAATTTTTATAATATAAAATAAATAAAATATTTATTTAATTTTCCATGTTATTATAATTTTTTAATAATTATATTATACTTATTTGAATTCTTAGTATAAAAAAAGGAAAAAGCTAAGATAAAATAAAATAATAAAACAATAAATAGTAGAGAAAAAAAATAGAGAGACAGACGAAAAGACGAGGAACTTCTTCTTAGTATCTGTTACTGGTGTCGTGCCCTACCGCCTTCGATAATAAATTTAAATTATCATAGTATTGGTATTAATTATATTAATAAATAATAAAATATTTAACTTTTAGTATATTATAAATAAAAAAATAATATAATTTTAATAAACACATTGACTAACATACCTTATTAATACTCGATTAATATAAACGTATATATAGCAAACCATTCTTCATGTCAGAAATTTCAAAAATATGAAATATAACTACCAACATATTTCATAAATTTTTTCATTATGTTTTGATCTTGTGTTTTGCCATTTTATTCTAAGTGTGATATTGTTTTACACTAAAAAAATAAGGATATAATTAGTAGTTCAAAATTTACTATTACATGGTGTAATCACGATTTTAAGTTGTAAAATACTTTTTTTTATATAATATAATGACAGATGCACACTTATTATACTTGTGCATCGAATAATAAATAAAAATAATGAAACAATATGATGTGACGGACATAAGTGCAGCAAGAAGTTGAAAAGATGGAAAAAAAATTTAAGACAAATTGAAATACGTATCACATTCATCAACTATTTTAGGGTAATTAACTAATAGAAGATAGTAGTTATTTTATATATTTTTAAAAAGTAAAAACAAAAACATTTTTAGAAAAAATACTTGAAAAAAATATTAAAAGGGGACAGACACTACATTAATAATATAGATAAATAATGAGAACAATTTTGTCAACCTATTAAATAACAAATCGAATTTGTAATTAAGGTCTTCAGTTTAATCTATAATGTGATTGTATCAATGCCAATGCTTTCTCCTTAGCTTGTTACTAAATCAAGACTTATATATTGGAACTTCTAACAAGTGGACTTGTAGACTTTCTACCTCCTTGTGACATTGCTTTGTCAGTCAGGTTTTATGTGTTCATTGTAATTCGATTTAGAGCGTAAACTAGTAAATGCTTTTACCTACTGAACTTGTGCTATCTAGAATATATTAATATTCATGCTATATCACACTTTAATTATAAACAAGTCCTCTTGGTATGTTGTCTTTGCATGCATAAAGTAATCGTCGGTTATCTTAATAGAATAAGTGAAAAGAAAGAAGTTACATATAGTGGTTAGTGAGACAATATGAAGGTCATCAATCATTCATGTTAGGTTTTATACTTTTTCTTTTTCCTTTTTCTTTAATGTTAGGTTTTATAATTGTTTACGATCTCTTCGATGTGAGAATTTCAAAGTATACAGTTCTCATGGCATAAAATATTTATAGTGATGCATCACGAAATTTTTGTTATTTGGTTTTTAATTATAACACAAAAATCAAATGACAAAACAACATAAAGAAATCAAAAAGAAAAACTCGTATTTGTGATTTAGCATTTTCGGATTAGAACTTTAATTGTAAAATATTGTATTTTGGTTCTAATATGGGTCTTCTCTAAAATACTTTTAAAAATTATTTTCATACCCATATGGTTGAATTTTTTAAAATTCAAATTGGCACTTATAATTTAAAAAATCTCATCCAATGAACAAGGCATACTTCAATGGTCCTAATTACACCATTTTAAATATGAGCAATTGGTTCAGTGGCTTGTAGTCTAAGTGACATCCGTCTTCCCTATTATATGGGAGATTTAAATTCAATCCTGGATGAGTGCATTGCGCACTTTATATGCATTGTGTATGGTTTATATTTTAATTTATTTAATTTGAGAATGAAAAAAAATTGATTTGTTGAAAGGATAAAAATTGGTTAATTGTAATGCTCTCTCTCAAAAAAAAAAGAAAATAATTTCATTATATATATATATAGGTAAGTGCTGATTTTTACTTCTCTTTATATTCTCTCAATGTTTTATTTTCTTTTATATAAAACTTAATTTATTGGGGAATTTATATAAAAAATTTCCACAAGAATGGTGAAATTATAAGTCATCAGGTGAGCGAGTATGGTTTGCAATTTTAGGTTCAAAGCAGATAAATTAAGCAGAAGTGCAAGCGTACCGCGTAATCGAGATGACAACTTTTACAAGGATGAGGCCGCGAACAACTTGTTATCGAACATGGCATGCATGCTCTTTAGGCTGACGGATTATTCACAAACTTAATTTGGAAATGGGGCTACGAATCCTACCTCTTAAGGAGACAATTTGAGTGCGCCATAATGCAAGGTCTTACCAGAGTAGTGCACTGGTGCGGGTGGAAAGTTGAAAGTTGGCATCTGACAGTAAGTAGAGCTCAAAAGCTTGTGCCCTGTACTGACTTGGAGCAAGTTGTGGACCAAGGGGTGGATACCTGTGTGGCCAAAGAAAAAAGGAAAATAAAAAGAAAAGAAAAAATCGACCCTCCGTCTTGTATCAGCATAGCACAAAAATAGAATAGAAAATGAAATAAAGTATTCAGATTGTGTGCAATTTATGTTAATTGACAAGAGCTTGACAAGGAGGGGATCCTGTAATCTAAATGTTAAATTAATACATAATCTAATAATCAACGATCAATTACTCTCTTTTTGTATATAGTTGGCAATGAATTTTTTTTTTCTTTCTTTATGCGCACATAATTAGATGTGGAAATTAAAGTCGCATAATTCTAATAAACTTGATGAGTTCCTTATGAAAAATACATAATATTTCTTGATGGATAAATTAGAAAAATTTCAATTACTTAGGGAAATATTGCAATATTTTGAATATTTCAAAAGTCACATTATTCAAGGTACATTATTCAAGTATGATACTTAGAACAATAAAAGCTTTAGTAATGTAAATATATAGTGATGAAGAAAATGTAGAATGATAAAATGCGAGACTATGTGTTAATCTTGTAATGGGTTAATTTATAGAATGAAATTGTGTTATAAGAGTACCTAATTTGGTGTTTTTATGGTAGTTTTAAACTCTTAATTATAACAAATAATTGATTATATTAATCATCAATGTAAACAATTATAAAATTACTATAAGGTTTAAAAATATCATTCATAATTTTCTGAAATTCAGAAGGAGCATTTTTAAAACCAAATGGCATTACATTCCATTCATATTGGCCAAAAGGAACATTAAAAGCGGTTTTAAACCTATCTTTTTCTAAAATTTGAATATGCCAATATCCAAATTTTAAATCAAATTTAGAAAAAATATTAGCATTAAATAATCTATCAAGTAAATCCTTTTTATTAGGTATTGGATATTTAATCCATTTTAAAACTTTATTAAGAGGTTTGTAGTTTATTACTAACCTAGAAGCACCACGTTCTTGCTCATTGTGTTTATTAACATAAAAAGAGTACATGACCACGGGAATTTAGTTTGCCTAATTAAACCTTTTTGTAAAAGAGATTCTATTTCTTTTTTACAATAAGTTAAATATTAAGAATTCATTTGGCAAGGATGAACTTTAGTAGGGATATTACCATTAAAGCTATCTTCATAAGGTAAATCAACAATATGCTTCTTTCTATTACAAAAAGCATTTGGATGATCATTACATATAGACAAAGAAAATTGATTTTAAAAAAAAGTAATTTTTTCTTTTAGCTTAGGGTTATTAAGTTGATCATCTATGCTAAGACTAACAATTTCTTCTTTCAAGAAATTAATTTGATTATTCTTAGCCTTTATTATATCTTCTATTTTATTAAGAATTCTAGAAAAAGGTTCAATTATAAACTAAAAATGTAAATCTTTATTATCATAGGTTCCTATAAAACCATTTTGATCTACCATTTTTAAAGGAAATATTTTCTTTAAAAAAGGAGTGCCAAGAATAATTTGGTTTGAAATATTTTTTACCAACAAAAAGCTTAATGGAATGCAAGTATTATTCTTACAAACAAAAGCTTTTGATAATTTAAAATTAATATCAAGTTTTTCTCCATTTGCAAAACGTAAAGTATGAGAAGTTTTTTCAAAATACCTAGTAGGTATTAAACCTTCTTGAATACAATTTAGGTCAGCACCACTATCAACTAAAGCAATTAATTCTTTTGAAAATCTATTATTTATTAAAAGGTTTATTTTTATTAACCATTTTTGAGAAGTAATCATTTCTAATTTAGAAAGAAAATTATCAGTTTGTATATTATCAAATCCTGAAAAACTATCAAACATATTTTCTATTATAGGTATAATCTGTTTTCCTTGAGAAATTTCAAGTTTTTTAATTCTATCTTCAAGAAATATATTATTTCTTTTTAATTCTACAATTTCATTTTTTAAATTATTAACTTCTTGTTTAAATCATTAACAGAAGTAGAGGTATTATTTTTATTCCTATTTTCTAACATCTTATAAACTTCAGACATTAAATAGGGTTCATTATTATTATTAGACACAAACTCTTTTGTTTTAGAAGAAGAAGGAGTATTTTCAATTTGATCTATTATTTTAGATCTTAAAATTGGATCTTTTATTAATTTTAAAAATTCTATAGTACTATCGTTATTAATAACATTTAGTTCACTAAATTGTGATCTTAACCTATATAATTCTTCACTATCAGATTTATTACTAGTCTTATCTGTATTAATACAAGACTCACCATTCTAACAAGGTTCACATTCATCACTAGAACTATTAAAACATTCATTTAAAGATTCTTCATTAGAAGAAGGAAAAGACATTTCATCCTCACTATCAGAATTAAGCATAAGTTTATAAAGAACATCTTTTATATTATCATCAATACCTAAACTATTAATTTTAGATTTTATTTTACACTTATCAGTGTAATGTCCTACTTTGCCACATTTATAACATGCACCATATTTTTTAAATTTTTTATAAAGTTTTTTATTACTTTTTCTATTCTCACGTTCTTTTTCTCTAACTTGTTTATGAGAACGCTTTCTATATTTTTTCTTTCTATAATACTCATTTTTTTTATCTTTATATTTATTATTAGTTGGTTTAGGAATTTTCATACCAAACTGGCCACAAAATTGACATAATTGTTTCTTTTCGGTAATATTATTACGTTTTATTTGTTGGTTTAACTTAATTTCATTACATAAGTTCAAACCTTCTTGTATGCAAGTTCCTATTAACTTACCATAGGTGAATTTATCATAATCAATATTAGGATTATTCTGCCTAAGAGTTTTTCTGACTCTTTCAGCAAACAACGAAGGAAGACCATCTATAAATTTTGACTTCCAATGCGAGCTATTAGACTCAGAGAGTTCTAGAACTCTAGACAAAAATGTATCTTTGTACCACCTAAATGAGGTAAGCTTTGACACTTTAGACCATTTAGTAAAGTCCTAATGTATTTAGAATTATTAGTCCATCTACCAGTAAAATGTTCTATTATTGTGACAGTTAGGGTGTAAACAACATTTTCTGTATTATTACTAGACCCTTCTATTTTTACAGCATTTAATATTTCATCTTTATTAGCCTGGGTTAAATAATTATCCCACCAACCTTTAAGTTGTCCAGTGAAACCAGCTACAATTATTTTAGCTACTGATTTATCAGTATTACCATTTTCCTTACAAATTGTGGAATATATTAACATCCTATGAACTAAATTATAAATATGACGCTCTGTAAAACCATCTAAGTTCCATTCATAAATATTTTTATCAGAGTATGAATTATTAAGAATAATATCTTGTTCCTCATGCAAAACATCTTGCAGTGAAGGATGGGGGTAATAGTAAGTATTCATTGTAGGTCTATCAGCATATTTTTGAAGTTTATTAATCTCTTCATTAATTGCAGTCTTATAAGATTCCTCATCAATATCACTAAGAGTAGATATTCTAAACTCTGAAAATTTTTTAGTTATTAACTTTTCAAGTTCAGTCATATCTCTTAACCTAAAATTATCAATTTCAGGAGGGGGTTGTATGCTAGGCATTGCTACAGTTGTAGGTAATTCTGGAGAAGAAACTATAATTTTATTAAGTTTTTCTTCTAAGTCATCTAAAATTTTATTAATCCTGTGACTATTAACAATGGTAGAAAGTCTTTGGTCTAATGAGACTAAAGTATCTCCTAAAACATTTAAATACAAGTTAGCATAATTTTGTTGTCTTATTAATATATTTATTTCTCTAATAGTGGCAGGCATATGTTCACTACCTAGAAAATTATTAAAAGCAGAAAACAGAAGATTTTTATTTCCTTCTATTAGAAAAGTATCTTGGGGTGGAAAAATCGATTTTTGTTTATGTCCATTTTCTCCAATATAAGTTCGTTCTATTACAGAAAGATATGGTTCAAAATATGTAACCATAAACCAAGGAACAAAAGGTATAATTTGATCTTTTTCAGAAACAAATTTATAAAACTCATTTTGAAAATTTGTTTGTTCTTCTTTATTAAAAGTTTTGAAAAGCCAATCGCGAAACATTTTCCAATGATCCTTATTAAATTCCATTTTTATTAGATTCCTATGACTAGAACCAGGACTAAAATCAAATTTTTTACTAATCATTAAAAATATTTTATTTTAAATACAAATATTTCGTACAGAAAAATTCATTTCAGATTCAGTTGGTTTTATAGTATCATCACTATTATTATCATCATTGTTATTGTCTTGAATATTAAATCCATGAACAATATTAGAAGAATTAATTTTTAACCTATCAAATCTAGTATCAAGATTATTATCTTTTTTAGATTCAAAAGTTGGTCCATTAACCTGCGAAGTTGAAGCCCTAAATGGTTTTGGACTGCCAAAAGTATTATCTATCGGATCAATATAAGAAAACGAAGATCTAACCGATCTACTAGGTCTTATTAAATTATTATTATTATTAGTCTTAAATTGAATTGACACATCTCCATCAGGAGTTTGAATTATTTGACTAACCTCTGTCTGTATTACAGGTTGAGTTGGAACAATTTTTTCAATTAACCAATTATTAGGAAATTCAACCTTATCCCATTTTATAGGTCTACGAGTTGTTATATGAGACTTACAAAAATTAGTTTCTATTAAAATTGTTTCATTAACATTTTTATTAATTATTTTACACTCAGGATTTAAAGTGTAAAGTGGTTTATAATAAATTCTATAACAAATACAAATAGTTTCAGTATTTGGCATATAATTATACCCATGCAATTTGACATTCAAAGTAACAGCATGTAAAATATTAACATCAGAAAGAGATAATTGTAAATTAGGATAAATATCAAAATAAATCGGGCCATGTGCCAGGCTGTACTATATTATACCCATTAGTGAATGCTTCCAATTCAAATTACGAGCATCACGCAGAACAACAACAAAACTATCAGGTAAATTATCAAGAGTAAGCGGTTTAATTGCAACTTGAATTAAACCTATATGAAGAAAATGATATTC